>PVIR01001497.1:0-122035 GCA_004026965.1 Petromus typicus | reverse complement strand
AATTTTTTTCTCTAGATCTGTGAAATATGCTGTTGGGATTTGAATCGGCATTGCGTTGAATGTGTAGAGTAGTTTTGGGAGTATAGCCATTTTGACAATATTGGTTCTTCCTACCCAGGAGCAAGGTATGTCTTTCCATTTTTGGATATCATCTTCTATCTCCTTTTTCAGAGTGCTATAGTTTTCAGAGTAGAGGTCTCCTTTTTCTTGTACTGAGGATTGGACCCAGCGTATTCTCACTTACATACATCCCAGCCTTTAATTTTTTTTTTTTTCATTTTGTGACAGGTTCTAGTTAAGTCACAAAGTTGCCCAGGGTGAGCTCAGAATTTCAGATCTTTCCCAGAGCGCTGGTGTCATAGGCACTTAGCACCATGCCTGGGTTATTCATTAATTGGCCTTGCTGTAAGTAGAAGGGAGAGCACAAGAGACTGGAAAAAGGTTTGGTGGGGAGTGAGGCAAGGGTAGCAAAAGGGAAAGTAGACATGGTCAATGCATGATGTACGGAAATAGCACAGCAAATCCCACTCATGTGTAATAGTGCGTTAATAAATTCATAATGAAAATAGTGACATTTTTCTGGCAACTAACTATATTGTGTGCATTTATTCAAATTGATAGGACATTCCCATATCATCTCTATTGGGGAATCTTCTTGTCCTTTTCTTTGGTCTCTTGGTCTCACTGAAGACTTATTTCTGTATTATGGCTACAAATGCTTCATCAGATATATTTTATAATTTTTTTCCCAGTCAGTCCCTAGTGGTGTCTTTGGGTGTGTGTGAGTTTTTATTCTGACTTATATTTTAGCACCTTAAAATGTTTGATTTCTTTCTGTGTCTTGTGTGAAAAGTCTTGCCTATCCCCCAGTAGAGTGTTTGTCTACATTTTCTACAGGCTTTATAGTTGGAGTATTTATGTTGGGTTCTAAATACATCACTGAGTCAAAGTGTACTTTTTGGGTATATGGGTGTTTGATATTTCCTGGACTATTGATGGAAAAGATTATTCTTTCCCCATTTAACAGTTTTGACACTTGCTTAAACATTGATTGTTTTTTTTAAACTGGTGTACTTACAGCTGTCTATCCCATTTATGTATATTTCTCTTTAAGTCAAAATCACACTAGTTTTCCAAAGTTGCAAGTTCTTCCCATTTACATATAACCTTTATATTCAACTTATCAATTTTTAAAAAAGAAATTCTGCCAAAATTTTGACACTGCAGTAAACCTGTTGGTAATTAGAGGAAGAATTGACCTATTTACAATGTGGACTCTTCGATCTATAGATGTGATACATGTATTTATAGTAATGTTTATAGATTGCTCTGTGGAAGATTTTTACAGTTAGAATTATGGCAAAATATGTGACACATAATTCACCTCAGTTATTTCTCAGTGTACAGCTCAGCAGTATTACGTACATTCATAATGTTGCATAAGTATCGCTACCATCAGCTCCATAACTCTTCATTTTGTAAAACTGAAACTCTGTGTTTGTTAAGCACCCATCCATCCATCCATCCCCTGCCCCCTAGAAACCGTACATTCGGCTTCATCTTTATGAAGTTGGATGTGGAGTCTCCGGCATTTGCCTCTGTGCTTGGTTTGTTTCCCTTTACCACAGTGTCCTCGGGTTTAGTCAGGTTTCAGCACGTGTCAGGATCCCCCTCCTCTCAAACCTGAGTGTCTTAGTTACTTTTCTCATTGAGCAGTCAAAATACCTGACACCCCATGTTACAGGAACAAAGGTTCAATCTGGCTGACAGTTTGTGGAGGTTTCAGTTTGTAGTCACCCGTTCCCAAGGCAGGGTGGCAGCACAGAGCAGAAACAGTTCACGTGAGCACAAGGCAACAAAGCAGCAAGGTACTGAGGACGCGGCCAGCAGTGACAGCAGCCCTCTTTCTGTCCCTTACACTCTGTGGAAGCCACTTGCCTTGAGGGTGGGTAGGTGTGAACCTAGGGTGGTCCTTCTCATTGTCCACACTCTACACCTACCCAGTCTGTGGACTGATTGAGCACACACCAATTATCCTAGTGTCGCACACTCTAGACCCAGCTGTCTCTGAAAAGCCCCACCTCTGACTGCATGAGGCTTATGGAGGCGCTTAGACAAAAGCCGTAACACGAGTGACACTTTGCGCTTATCTGTGTACCCGTGGGTAGGTACTGGGGTTGTTTGCATATTTTCAGCTGCTGTGAATAATGCTGCTATGGATGAGTGTGCAGATATTTTTGATACTGCTTTCAACTGTTTTGGAGAAATATTCCGAAGCAGAATTGCTGCTTGATATGATAATGTATTTTTTTTTCTTTTGAGAGGCTGCCATACTATTTTCTAAATCGGCTGTACCTTTCCACATTCCCATTCCCATTGAAGGTGCACAGGATTTCAGGTCTTCCATGGCCTGTCCATGGATTACTAATTTCATTGTTTGTTTTGAGACAGGGTCTCACTTTGCCGTTCAGGCTGGCCCTGGGCTCAGCCTCGAACTCACAGCAACCATACTATCTCTGCCTCCCAAGTACTGGGATTACAGGCGTGAGCCACCATGCTTAACACCATGGGATGTGGTTCTGATTGCTGGTGGGCGCGAGTCTCCACTCCCAGCGTTGCTGTATGTGGTTACCGGAATCGAACCCAGGTCCTTGCACTTGCAAGGTGAGCGCTGGTACCACTGAGCTAAATCCCCCCACCCAGTCCATTAGTTTGGATTTTGACAGTGGCCATCTTAGTACACGTGAGGTGGTGTCTCATTATAGTCCGGATTTTCATTTCTCTGATTGGCCTGCTTTATGTCCTCATTGGAGAGCTGTCTATTCAGGTCCTTTGCCCATGTTTGAATCAGCTGGAGTTTTCAGAGTTCTTGGTATATTATGGATGTGAATCCTTCTCAGAAAGGATCTGCAGGTATTTTCTGGTCCCATGGGTTGCTGTGTCCATCAGTTGATACTGCCCTTGATACAAAAATTCTGAATTTCATGAAATTCTGTCTTTTCTTGTGTTGCTTCTGCCCTTGGCATTACATTCAGGAAATCTCTGCCAAATGCAATGCTGAGAGGTATTCACCCTTTGTTTTTCTCTAAGAAGGTCTAAGTGCTTTATGTCTTACATTTAGGTCTTGAATCCATCTTGAGTTGGTTTTTGTGTAACAGTTCAAATTGATGCTTTTGTATATGGATATCCAGTTTTCCCAGCATTCTTGTAGAAAATAGACTTGGCCCCTGGTTGAGAACCATCTGACCTTCTATGTAAGAGTGATTTTTTGGTGCTGTTTTGTGTTACTTTGATCTGTATTTTTGTCTTAACATTGATACACTACCATATAAAGTTTTTGTGTATCTACAATTTGGGTTTTCAGCTTTAATTCTTGGTCTAACCAAAACAAATTGACTTCCTATGTTGACCTCATATTCTGCAACATGTCTAAACTCACTTTTTTGTTGAAGGAGATCTTTTTTGTGAGGCTAGCTTCTTAGGATCTGCTGTATACAACACAGTGATATTTCTAGCTTTTCTTTTTTAAGCCTTATATCCTTTTCTTTAACAGCTGCAATCTTAACATATTACCCCCACCCCATGAAATGTTAAGTAGAAATAAATAGCCAGTCATCTTAGCTCATCTGCACTCTTCTAGGAAAGCTCTCACAAGTTATTATGGTACACGTATGGTGAGTCTGCCTGTACCCCTCTTTTTTTTTTTTTTTTGACAGGGTTTCACTTTAGTTCAGCCTGGCCCTAAATTCACTGTGTAGCCCAGGTGAGCCTCAGACTCACAGCAATTCTCCTGCCTCTGCGTCCCAAGTGCTGGGATTACAAGGGTGAGCTACCAGGCCTGGCATTGTGTGGTATGTGGTTAGCAGGGATTGAACTTGGAAACTTGAGCTTGCCGGGCAGACGCTGGAACCACTGAGCTAAATATCCCCCACAATGTTTCTTTTGCTGGATACACTTTATCAATTTTCTAGGAACTTTTATCATAAATATATTTGACATTTTAAGCTTTTTCTGCATCCATTGATGACCATATGGTTTTTTGTCTTCATTCTCTTACCTCGGTGAATTGTGCTTTTCAGATTTTAACATAGTATTACATTCCTGATAGAAATTTTACACGATAGCTTGATTGGACTTTGGAATATTTTAAAAAATGCTTAAATACATATTCACGAGATATATTTGTCTTTAGTTGTCTTTTAATGTCTCTTGGTTTTCTATGAGAGTTATGCTGATCCAGAAGAATTCTTTCCTCTTCTTTTGAAAGACTTTGAATAATATTTGTATTTATATTCCTTAAATATTTGGTGAAATTTATGAGTGAAGCACTCTGAGCCTAAATCTTGTGAGATGCTTGAAGTGATAGATTGCATTGTTTTAAAAGATACAGACGTATCTTGAACCTGAAGGTGTTAGATGCTCATGTCCCATTTGCCGGACTCTGGGTTTGAGCCCTAGCACTGAAATAATAGCAAAAAGAGCAGTTCAGATGTTCTATTTCTTCTTGGACAGTTTTGATCATTAGTCTCACTCAAGGGCTATAGTGAGATATATTTCTAATTCAACATAAGCTGTCAAATGTATTGAAAGCTCACCCTGTTGATAACTTGTTTTGGTTTCTTTCTGTCTTCATGTAGTTGGTGGTGTTTCCTTGCCTTTGCCAGCTTTGTGCCTGATGTAGGCTTTTTCTAACTTTAAAGTGCTTTAGTCATGGACCTCAGTCAGTGTGTGTGGAGATGCCCGAATTTGGACAGTGGTGAATCCCTGAAAAATTTGAAAAACAGGTTCAGATACAATTCACATAATGTCCCAGTTGACCCATTTAAAGTGTGGTTGAGCCCTTGATAGTTTATTCGGAGATGGCACAGCCATGGCCACTGTCTCATTCCAGGAATCCCTTACTCCTGGCCAATTCTTTAGTTCCTCCTTCAGCTCCTCATTGATCGAGTTTGGCTCTGAACGTGCCGATCACAGATGCTTCTGATAAACAGACCCAGGGGGCATGTGGCCTTTGGTTCCAGCTTCCCACACTCAGCCCTGTGTTCACGGTGCAGGTACACCACGGCAGATACCATTGTTTCATTCCATTTTTACACGTAATTCACATGCTTTGAAATGTGAAACTCTGTGATTGTTTTTTTTTAGCATAATCATATGGCTGTACAATCATCCCAACAATATATTTTCAATGTTTTCATCATCCCAAAAAGAAGTCCACAATCATTATTAGACACTCTGTCATCTCTTCTGCTGATCGCCCCTCATCTCACTGTCTGGAATTTTTCTATCCTAGACATTGATACAAATGAAACTGTGACACGTGACCTTGCGTAACTGGCTTCCCGCCCATGTCTTCAAGGTCTGTGTGTATCCAAGCACGAATCAATGCTTTGGTTTGTCACATCCGCTGTGTGGATGGACCGCAGTCCATTTACTGATTCAGCTGCTGACAAACATGAGGGTTGTTTATGCTCTTTGGCTGTTAGGAAAAGCACCATGACGTCACTCATGTAAAAGGTTCGGTGTGAATGTGTTTTTTATATAGAAAGTAGACTGGGCGTGGCCTGCTGGGCTCTTGAACGAAAAGACTTCCTTTGTCCTCTCCAGGCACCAGTGGACTGTCTGTCAAGCAGCTGCCCCATTTCCCATCCCACCAATGTGTTTGCCCCATCCCCTCACCAACATTTGCGATTGTCTTTTTGGTCACAGCTGTTCCAGTGGGTATTTCATTGCCATTTTCTTTTTAATCCACTTGTAATTATACATGTTTATGGGGCACAGTGTGATAGTGTGCTACATAATGTGTAATAATAAATCAGAATAATTGGTGTGTCCATCACCTCAAACACTGTTGCTCTATGCTGGGAATATTTGCTGTCCTCTCCTCTGTCTGTCTTGAAATATGGAGGCTTTGGTTCACATTTCCCTAGGACCTGGCCACGTGGAGCACCTGTGCCTGTGTCAGTGGCCACTGGCTGCCTTTGGAGAAATGTCTGCTGATGGGTTTCCCATTAGGCTCAGCGTGTGAGTGAGAGCTTGTGCTATGTGGGGGCCAGAATGGAGGGTCCTCCAAACCCTGCCAGGCGCACAGTAGCTTTTCAGTTAAATACTACCTCCTTCCCTTTCATCTTTATTGATCTCAGTGGTACAGTGGAATTCATGCTCTGGGAATCATCATATGCCTTTCTGAAACATCCACACACGACATTTTGTTCATACGTAAACTTAGCCATCGTGGTAGAGCCACACAGAATTAACCTTTTGCTTCCAGGGACACTCTAGGTGGGTGAGAGCAGCTGTGTCTCCCCCTGACCTCGTCCTGACTGTGCATCTGCAGAGTTCTGGCGTACTGCATTCTCGGGCCCAACCCTGGGCCCTTGTGTGTGGAGAACCATCCCAGGATTGTCTCTGGCTTTCCAGTGACTGTGTAAACTGACATAATTTCAGCGGTAGAGAAGAGACATCAAGTAATTGCAGCAGAATCTGCCTATGAAATTGTCAAAGGCCCAGGACCTTGCTGCCACCTTGCCCTGGCATCATAAGACCTTTCCCTTGCCCACAGGCCCCCAGTGGCCACATTTCATCTGGTGGGAAAGGGGAAAGGTCAGAGGGGAAGCCACCAAAATTCTTAGTCACAGCTCATCAGTTACACTTATTTCTACTGATGTGATGATGGTTTTTTCCTCCGAAGAAGCTAGGAAATAGTCCGTGACCTCAGTGGACATCTGTCCAGCAACACTGGGTGTCCTGTCATAGACGGAAGGAGAATGGGTAATAGGAGACTGGAAGTGTCTCTGCCTGTATCAGTCGGCTTTGCATTCCTATGACAAGATATTTGAGGTAGCTCACTTTATAAGAGATGTGGTTTATTGTACCAGTTTTTTGTAGGGTAGCAGTTACATGACATAGGCTCTGTTGGGAACCCAGACAGATGGTAGTGCGAGGATCAAGGCTCTCCTACTGATTGAGAAGCCAGAGGGAAAGATGGCGGCATCTCTCCAGCCCTCCCCAGGAGACTCCCAGGTGACCTCAGCAGCTCCTGCTGGGCCCTGTTCGCACAGGTCCACAGCGACTTCCTGCACTGCTCTGGGTTTGTGCTCCCAGTCAGAGGGCCAGGGACACTCTGAAACCACATTCCAGCTGGAGCACTGTTGCAGTGACCTCCAGGAGCACATGAGTAGCCGCTGGAAAGAGCATCAGCATCTGCACTTCCTTAGCCCAAATACGCAGCCCAACCACGGGCAGTAGTGTCCTGCAGAAAGCTCGAGAACAGGGTGGCAGAAGGGCCAAGGCCGCAGCTGGAAAGGCAGCAGACCCGCGCTCCCTGTGTCCGGCCCTCTCTGACTCCAAATTCTCCATATTGATGAATGTGGCTGGTGACATCTGTGGGGTCTGTGGCCCTCCTGGGATGGAGCTTCTCATTGCGGGGATGTGGGTTCCTTTGCCAAGATTCTTTGTACATAAGCACCTGAGGAATCTTACCAGCTCACCTAGTACAACGCTTGCCAAGATGGAAGCCTTGGGTCCCTAGGGACACATACGGCAGTTCATTAGGAAGATACACAAATCTAAATAAAAGTTCTCCTTTTGAAAATCTCATCATTTAAAAAATTTCCCTCTGGGCATGTTTTGTAATGCAAACAATGTAGCAGAATACAATGCATCATTTCTAAACTTACCACTAAGCTTTGAGTTTGCTGGGAATTTGTGCTGGCCAAGAAAGGTGGAGGGAAGGTTTGGGCACCCTGCCACAGAGCAGTGGATGGCACCACTGCTCCATCTACGGTCATCCCTCTGCGGGCCTCTCCCCAAACTCCCAGGCCAGAGATAGGAGGGTGCCCCATCTCCACTCTAGAGCTAGAATGGGACCGGAACTGACTGGCTCATAACTTTGTAGTTTAAGGAGCGCTTTGCCTGTTCAAGCCACGTCATGCAGCGGTTTGCTCTCCCCTGTGATGCAGGGTTTATAGTGCATGTGCCATAATTCTCCTCATGAAACAAGTGGGCTATCTGTCTCCGCATTTCCTCTTGACCCAGGTTTCTTTGTTTGATGACCCTGATGAGCTGCCTTGAGACGCAGACTTGACTTCCTGTTGGACAGCTGAACGCTGGGCCTGGAGGGCGAACCACTCACAGGTCCAACGGGCCGAGGAAGCTTCTGCGTTTCGTGAGGTTTTGCGCAGCTGCTGGGACTTTGTCTGCCACCTGTGCCTTTGTCACTTCACAGTGCACAGGGAGGGCGCTGTGGCTTGGGTGTGGTCTGCGTGTCCCCCAAGGGCCCCTTGTGGTGAAAGACTTGTTGCCTGGGACAGAGGAGTGCGCTGGGGCCCTTTGGTCCCCGGGGTGTCAGGCAGATGTCTGTGGCCCTCAGTCCCCAAGGGAACCTTGTGACAGGAGTAAGCCCGGCCCCACAAATCCCTTCTCCAGCCTGATATACAACATCACTGACCCACTCCTGCTGTCACCAGTGTGGAGTGACAGCAGAGGACAGAGCCAGTGTGGGCACTATGCCCAGACCGCTAAGACTGGGCTAAACCTCGTCTCCTTAGAAAGTGAGCTGCCTCGAGTCTCCCACTGCAATAACGCAAAACTGAGAAATAGGAGCAAATACAATTGGTAAATTTCCATCATGAGTTTCCCTCTCAGTGAGGCCAGGACTTAGCCATGTGTGTGTCTGACAAAGAGGCCGAGCACCTGTGGGAGGGCCAGGAATCTAGGAGGGAGGGAGGTGGAAATCGCCACCTTGCGGAAGTGAACAGTGTGGGCCAGGAAGGGAAGGGGGCAAGGATCGCACTTGGCATATCTGACAGGTTGTGACATGGAGCCGGGGCAGCGAGGTGGGCAAGAGCCCTCATCCCAGGGTAGTGTAGAAATGGAAGCAGGGCCATGAGGGAGGTGTTCTTGAGCTCGCACCGCAGACATTTAAAACCAGGGAATTTTTGATCGTGGCCAAGCTGCCCTGCACATTTTTTAGTGTGTTTAGCGGTGTTCCTGATCTCTACCAGCTCCTCCCAGGTGTGATAGTCAAAGCCTGCACCAGCTGGACACGGAGATGCATGCCTGTAATTGCAGTACTCCGGAGGATCGCAAATTTTCAATCCCAAACTGAACAACTGAGTGACTTGGCAAGACCTTGGCTCAAAAAAAATGAAAGGGCTAGACATGGACCTTCGAGAAAACACACTGGGTTCAATCCCCCAGTACTACCAAAAAAAAAAAAAAGCTGTCACCAGACATTAGCAAATATTCCAAGGGACGAAATTCCCCTCAGAGAAGAGAGCCAAGGAAGCCCGAAGGATAGAACAGGAGGAGGGCTTCAGGAAGGTTGGGGACAGTCAGAGAGGTCACACAGCCCCCGCTGACAGTTCCCACCAAGGTGCCCAGACATCCCACGGGGTTTTGGTGGGCGTGCGTGCACATTGCGGTTTCTGTTTCATTTCCCGGATGACGACTGACCCTCGGGGCTTTTCATACCGTGACCAGCCCCTGGCCTGTCCTCTTGTGAAGTGTCTTGGGATCCCTGCCCACTGCCGTCGAGCGTCTGGCTGGCTGCTTTGTAGGAGTTCTCCGGATTCAGCACCTGAGTTGCGCTGGGAGCCGGACCGCAGATAACCTCCCAACTCCAGAGGCGTAAAGGCTGTTACTGCTGTGGACATGGTGACTCGGACGGCCCCTGAGTGTCAGCTTGTTTGTGTAAATTGGAAGTCAGTTGAGCACTGCTCTGCTGTCTGAGCTGTCACAGAACGGGATCGGTGCTAGGCGGGTGGCACTCTCCCTGAGAGCAGGCAGGGATGTCTGCCGGGCTCACACCTCTTCCGAGCACAGGGCGGGGGTCCATTTCCTCACTGGGTATAACACTGTGTCAGCTCCTCCAAGCCACCTGCTCCCCTCTGTATACAGTCCTCCATTGGCAAAGCTGTTGCCAAGATGCCAAGTCCTCTCTGCACTTAGTCCCCAGCTGCTTCTTCTGAGCCTACACTCACATACATTGGAGCTCAGACCTCCACACAGTGCCCTAGGTTGGCTCATGGCCCGCAGATCACTGTCTTCATTACATCTGCCTTGGCCACTGGGTGCCCTGTGAAAGCCTAGCCTCACTGAGTCACAGCGATCACGTCCCACCGCCCATAGGCCCTCAGCCTGCTCAGCGTGGCTGTGCCGAGGTGGCTCCTGAGCTGGCCCTCAGGCCACCGTGCTCCATGCAGAAGATGCGGCCTGTGTGAGGGACCCTGGGGCATGTGTCTGAGAGAATAGAGTGGGGTTACTTCAAGGTGGGGTCAGAGGCCATGAGGGCCTGCCTGGACCTGGCGGAGCAGGAGAGCACAGGGTGTCCGTCAGCTTTCCTGTTCCTGGGGCGAAATACCTGACTTGAGAGATTTTGGTTCCTGGCTCAGGGGCTTCTGTTAATGGTCCCCGAGCAGCATGGCAGAAGGCAGCTAGGGGTGAAGCTACTCGCGTTACAGCAGACACCAGGAAGGACAGCTGGAGAGGAAGGGCTGGGGCAGGATTTCATCTCCCAGTCTCACTGCCATGGCCACCCAGACACACCCAGAATGTGCTAGGCTAATCCTCTAGGCAGCTCTCAAGCCAGGCAAATTGACAACTGACATTAGCCATCACGGGGGGTAGGGGGAGGTGGCCTGGCAGGGGTGAAGTGACATTTTCTGATGGAATTGTTTCAGGCTGTTTGGTTGAAAATCATTAGCAGGGGTCAGAGAACAGGGATCAGCTACAAGGTTAATGCTGTAATGCAGGTGCATAGTGGGGGCAGGCAGCCAGGCATCAGGGAGGCTGGCGGGAGCCTGATAGAACAGCTGGCACTTGGGGGTAAAAGGTGCGCAAGGACAAAGGCTGGGTGATGTGTTCCTAGCTGCTGAGTGTAGTTCCTCGGTACCGGAAGTCAGTGGTCTGTGGAGATAGAAGCAGGAAGTGATGCCTGGTGGGCTGGGGTGGATCTGCTGGAAAGGGGCAGGCCACTCTGGGATGAAGAGAGTCTTCTTTCTTCTCTGCTGTGATATAGTCACACTGTGTATAGGATACATAGAAGACATATACAGGTTCCTATTAGAGAACTGATATCTGTACATATCTATCATTATTGTGCATATGTAAATATGTAAATATGCATCACCTGGGATACCGTGGGGAGAGAAGATGGGGCCAGAGTGGAGACCAGCTTGAAGGCTGCTGGGTCCCCCGCAAGGGGTGCTGGTGCCAACAGAGCAAAGGAATGGGGTTTGGATAGTCTGTTGTGTCTCCCAGGGCTACTGTAAAAAATGACTATAAATTTAGTAGCGTAAAATAACAGAAGTTGATTCTCCAGCAGTTCTGGGGCCCAGAAACCTCCAACAGGGTTGTGCGTGGAGCCTGCCCCCTTGCACACCCTGGGAGGGATTCTTCCGGCCTCTTCTCAGGTTCTTGTGGCTGCTGGCAATCTTGCCTTCCTTCTTGGCACATCTTGTGTGACTCCATCTTTACATGGCCTTGCCAAGTGTTGGTCCCCGGCCCCCACAGTGAGGCTGCAGGAGGGCCAGTTTGGAGGAGACCTCAGGGGTGCTGGCTGGGCCACACCAGGTTTGAGAGGTGTGTGGACCTCCACAAGGGAGAGTCCGTGGCTGAATGCATTGAAGAGTCAGGGGTGTATGGCCGGTATTTGAAGATGCTCTAGGGACAGTGTAGACAGGGGGAGGAGGCTCCGTGCCTGACCTTGAGCTTTCAACCTTGAGAGGTCTTAGACAGGAAGACAGTGCCAGGGGCATCTGTGACTCTCCGTAGAGATGGGGGCAGGTTCCAGGTACAGTGAGCAAAGGGGAAAAGGAGTTTCTGAGGTCTTGGTGCAGCATTGCAGAAATGAGGCAAAATTATTTTCTACTTTTTCATGGCCCTTGATGCTGGTACCTACTGCAAACTGCCTGATTCATTTTAAGCTGGACAGGCAAATGCGGTATTTCTCAAAGAAGGAAAAAGCTATTGTAGTATTCAGCCCAGGAGCACTTCTATCCTGGGTGGCATTGGATTTTGGCTACCTCCTCCCAGGCCTGGCCAGGTACCCACTAAAGGTGCTTTCCCAGAGAGCCCTTTTGTGGTGACACAGGACTTGGAGTTCTCAGAAAGATTCCTGCTTCCATGAACCCCTGGCCTTGGTGATAGTGCAGAGGATAGTCCTCACACGAGGGGAAACGGGTCTGGTGAGCCACAGATGCTGTTTCAGGGCCTGCTGCAGGGTCTGCAGCTGCCTGAGCAGCTGTCTAAAGGGATGTGGCCGCGAAGATCAACATGTCACCCTCACCCACGGAGCACCTTCCTGAGCCAGAGGGGCGCTGGGAGGGGCAGAAGTGAAATGCAAGTCTCGGCCTTTGCTGTCGGAGTCTTCACGGCTCGGGTCTGAAGACTTGGGTCCGAGGGCTCAGTTGGCATCTTTGTGGGCAGCTGTTCAGGGAAGCATCTCGGATGGAGGAGGACACACGTGCTTTCTGACCAGGAGACAGTGACAAGAGGTGAAAGGCAGCTGATCTGTTGTCCGCTTGGTGGAGATCTGAAGTCTTAAGGGTCCAATATGGCAAATAAACCCAGGGCCCTGCAGTCTATGGCGGGGTGTCCGAACGTTTAGTGTTGGCTGAAGGGAATTGTCTTGGCTGATTATAAGATGTGTAGTGATGCACATAAGTAACACGACCGTTTAAACTTATTTCATGAAATAAAACAAGCCCCAGTTTATGTGGCCCAGGACTTAGGAGCAGGTTGTGGTTCACAATGAGAAACTCCCAGCCCCCGGGTGGTAAGGGTCGAAGCACTGTGGTCAGTGACTGCAGCACTGTGACCTGTCATCCGTGTGGGCTGTACCATACCATGCGTGTGAGCAGTGGTCCTTGAGGTGGTGTCAGCACTGCCCCGCCCCCCCTTTATGCAACACCCTGTTGTTGCTATGCAACTGAGTTGGGGGAAAATGGAGCTAAAATCGACATCATAATGCTAAAGGTGTATGACCTTACAGGGCCACATTACTGTGTGTGCACTACAGGTCTGGCCGCACCTGCTCTAAAGTCTAGCGGTGGCAGCTGTCAAGAAATCAACCTGAAAACAGAGGTGATGTGGCTGTGTTGTGAGACACTAGCGGGAAGGAATGGTGGTGGACTCGGCAGTGGGGAGGCCTTTCTGGAAATGGCCTGTGAAACTGAGCCCACAGGATGAGTGAGTGAGGCAGGGGCGGGGGTTCTGTGAGGGGCCTGGGACAGGTAAAGTGTGCTTGGGTCCTGGGGAAAAAAAGCAAGAAGTTGAGTTCAAGATCAAAAGAATACAGGGAGAGAAAGGCCCAAGCTGTGTTGGAAAAGCAGGTTTGAGTGAGAGTCAGAAAACGAAGGGCAGAAGGGACAAGAGGAAGTAAAAGGGACCGTGCTCTCTAACATGGCCCAGGGCTTTGGGAATGTGCTTGGTCTGTGCTGCACTGGTCCTTGGTGCGGCCGCACATGGGATGGCGGCTCTGGAGCTTGCTGAAGGGCGTCTCTAGGAGCGGAAGTCGGGGGCCTGCAGGGACCTGGCTGCAGTAGGCTCTGGGGTGAGGGTACTCGGGTGCCAGCTGCAGAGAATGTGACTTAGGAGACAGGGAGCTGGAGACAGAAGCTGCGAGGCTGCAAGCATGGAGATCATGGGACTGGCCCGGGGAGGCCATGATGGGCATAGTGGGGTGTGCTGGATGGGGACGGGGCCTCCCAGCTGCAGGCCCAGGGGCACCAGTGGATTCAGTCGCTACTGTGGGGATTTACAAATCCTAAAACCTGTATGAATAGGACTTGGCCACTCCACTCTTTACTTTTCCTGATTAGATAAAAACAACATGAAAGAATAAATACTGTCGTTTAGGAAAAGGGGAAGGAAAGAGAGCAAGCTGTGTGTGGCAAGGGGCCCGCGGATGTGGAAGTCAGGACATTTGCCAACTGCCGTGTGGACTGAGAATGAATCTGGGAGTTGTTTCTGAAGGTGCGTCTCCACCTGGCGGCTTTTTTCCACATTCCCAGCCCCCAGGGGAGGCAAAGGGGAGGCTCGGAGGCTGGGGTGTGCAGCCCAAACCACTGCAGACTCGGCTCCTCAAGTACTTCCTCTTCCTGCTGAAGTTGGCCTTGCAAGGCTGCGTGGCTTTGGCGCACTCCTGTCTTTCTGGGGTTGCTGTAAATTCATTTCTCACCGCCCCTGAGAGTCCAGCTGGCCCTTTCACAGAGCAACAGAGGGCGGCTCCGGAGGCCTTGCAGCCAGCAGGACAGTCAGGATTTGACCCGGTCCTTGTCCATCCCTGGTGTGTACCCACCGTCTACCCAAATGCTGAACTGTGCAAGTTAGAACTCACAATTGATGGTAAAATATGTTCTTGGATGCTCGGTGATGATTCAGGTCTGGAATGGCCACCATGAGTTCCTGTGTGAAAACTTGCCCACCTCCCCCACCCCCCGCACAGCAGGGTCCATAGCTGAGGACTCTGGTGCCAGGAGCCGGAGGTTCTGCCCTCAGGGTGGTGAATCTGAGGTGGGTGCAGGGCTCTGATGCACCTGGTGCAGTCTGGTGAGCACAGGCCTCAGGGAGCAGCCATCTCCAAAGCCACTTCTCCCTCCTGCCCTCGATTGCTTCTCCCTGCCTCGCCCTTCTGGCATGGCGCTCGCCTGGCCAGGCTTCTGGCCACTGTGTGTCTCTCCAGTGCTATGTCAGGGCGGCAGAAAGCAGGCTCACACGCTGCCCCAGTGAGGTTCACTGGGCATGTATAGAGGTGCCGTGACCCAGGGCTGGGACTGAGGTGGGAACCACCTCCACTTATGTCCGGGGATGCAGCTGTCTGCAAACACAGGCTGTGTCTGAGGCCAGCACCCTCTGGGGAGGGGCCAGGCTGAGGCCAGGTAGCACGGGCTGTACAGGCCTCAGCAGGGCTGGGTGGGGACAAGGTGGGGATGCTTCTGAAGCTATCTTCACAGGGACAGGTGACCAGGAGGGGAGACCTCAGCAGGGCTGCCATCAAGGAGGTGGCAAGAGCGAGGTCACACAGAGTGTCCAGTGGCGAATGGGTCAAATGGGGTCGCAGTGGAATGGAGGCATTGTGGTACCGGCTCTGTAAGGAAGGGCTAGAGCCTGTGTAGGGTAGAAATGGGAGCCGGGACCAGCAGTGCTCACAGGGTGGGTGCTACCTGCAGTGTCTCTCGGAGACGGGCTCGTGCATGGGGTGGGCTCCCCCTGTGCTGGGCTGGGCTGTCCTGCACACCAGCCTTCCACGCCCTGGAAAAGTCACTGGTCCAGATCACGGTGTGTGTAGTAAGTGTGGAGTAGACATCAGAGTTCAACTCAGTACCCCAAAAGTTTAAACATCATTTTAAACATGGGTTGCACAGCAAAATAAGGTTTTGAATGTGTCGGGTTAAATGGGTGCTTCCAGTTCACTTCCTGGTGTTGTATATTTTCGATGGGGTTGTAAGGAAGTTCTAAGTGATGCACGAGGCGTGCTAGTTTCTGTCGCACAGCACAGTGTGCGAAGTGACCTGCACCGTGTGGAGGTGACGTGCAGGAGGATGGGACAAGACCAGAGAGCAAGGACATGCCCTGAGAGGTGAGGGGCAGGGAGACCCTTGGGGAGGGTGACGCAGGAGTGCCAGCGGGCGGGACACTTGCTGCACGCTGCCTGACAGAGTTGACGCAGGCAGAGAAGGTGAGTCGGGTGTGGCTCGTGTGGGGTTGGGTGGTCCCTAGCGAGGCCGGAGGAGAGTTGGGGAGTCGACAACTGGACAGGGCTGTTGCTGGTGCTGGAAGAGTGAGCTGGCAGGAGGGCACACAGGGCGGTCCAGGAAGAGTGGACTGGAGATCCCAGGGACACAGGTTGTTGTCACTGGAACACTGGGGGGCACTGTGGGGACTGGAGTGGCAGGGACGGGGTTGCTGCCAGGTCTGCAGGGAGTAGGGGGACAGCTGGGGCCACGGGGAGGCCAGGAAGCAGGCGCTGGTCACAGCAATGAGAAGCAAAAGCAAGGACAGCAGGAGGGCGGCCCTGAGAGGAGACGGGTATGGTGGATGGCATGGGGGTCTGCCTGTGTCTGGGAGGGTCCTTGTGCCCATTCCAAGGCGGAATGACAAGAGCAAAACTTTGGGAGGAAGCGCGTCTGTTCCCAAGCACCTGCCCTCCCTTGATGCCCCAGCACCTACACCTCTAAGCAGGTTTCACCTCTCAACACCAGTGCACCAGCATGCAAGCTTTGGGGGACACATTTCCACCTTAGCCATGTTTGCAAGGAGGTGGCGTAGTACAAAATAGGGAAACACAACCCACATACGGTGGTACACATCTATATTCTCAGTGCTTCAGGAGGCTGAGGCAGAAGGGTTTCTATTTCGACCCTAGCCTTAGTGTCTTAGTGACTTAAAGAAATCTTGTTTCAAAATAAAAATGAGTGGGGATGTAACTCTGAAAGGCTCTGAGGAGCACAAAGACAGGTGAGTCTCTGGCTAGGAGTCTGCCAGGGGTTCTGTCCCTGCAAGGCCCAGCCTAAAAACGCTGAAAGAGGCCAGGCCACCGAGGAGAGTGGGGAACATGAGGGGTTTGTCCAATACAGATGGCAAAGTGATCGGAAGTGGCCTGGGCGAGGCCAGGGTGGCCAGGCTGTGCGTGGTATTCTCCGTCTTCAGCCTGGTGACCGCAGGCTCCCAGTCATTGCTCAGGCTGGCCTACTACCTGCACACGGGCAGGTGATCTTGCTGCGGCACCACTTGGTGCGGTGGTGAGAAGGGGCGGGAGGCTGCCGGGTCCTGGTGCCGCACTCAACCCCCAGTCCTCTGAAGTCTGTGGACACCCCTGCCTGGCCCTGGGGGACCCCGTCCTGTGTCCAGCTTGTTAATCTGATGACATTTTTCTCCTGCTCTCTGCTGACCGTAGTTAGGTTACAGTGTAGGTTTCCTTGCTAAGTTTTAAACTGAGTAAGTTATCGGGGGTGGGGGTGGCAGCCTGTCATTCTTTTGGTCTCAGGTGATTGTCACTTTGGCAGCCAGGACCGCTCGGCCCATAGTTCTCAAGTCCCGTGCTGGGGGGAGATGCCCATGTCCGGAAACAGCCCTGGCTGTAACCAGGAGCCGTGTTGTTGTGTCTGGGGGTGAAGGCCAGGACTGCTGCTAAGCTCCCCACCGCACACACGGTGCGCCGCAGCGTGAACACCCAGCCTCGATGGTGGCGTCCTGGGCTGAGACGCAGGCCCGGCCTGTGAGGGGCACTCGGTCGTGCTCCTCCCCCGGGCCGGTCTGTTCCCTGAGACTCTGTGATGGTGTACTTGAGACAGCAGCCCTGCCCGTCTACCTCACCTTGAGTGTAGCCCTGACACGTGGGTCTGTCTCGTTCCCTACCTTGCGCCCAGCACCTGGCCTACAGCAGGTGCCAGGAATGATCGGTTTCTTAAACAGGTGGTGAATGACTAGGAGCCGGTCAGGAAAAGTGGAATTTGGAATCCACACCCCCAGTCGATCCAGACCCACTGAACAAGCAAGCCCAAGGGCGGTTACTGTTTCATTTAATTCAAACAGAACTGCTGTAAGGCTCACAGAGTCCTCTGAGGGGGGAATGAGCTTTCTGGGAGCATCCTCACACCGCAGACGTTAAAAGTTCCCCTGGATCCCCACATGCTGAAGAGCCAGAGTGAAGAAAGGGCCCACACCCGGAGCAGCTAACTTATAAAATGTCGCCATTTTATTTTGTCACTGTAAAGAGGTTCATCTCAACCCGGATTGTAACAAAATTACCACAGCTTATTCCAAAAGAAAATTTTAATACAAGAGATTTTAGAAAATTAAACATATTTGCTTAAAAATTCTATCTGTAAACCTTAACAGAAGAGGGTGGTTACGATACTGCACGGCCAGTCGCACCTGTGGTGCCCTCATGCTGCCCTCCCGTGACTCGCTGCCATCGAGCCCAGCACCCACGCTGGAGCTCCGCTCCTCAGGAGGCCCGAGGTCTGCCTTTGCTTCCAGCATGCCGTGGGCGTGTCCTTCGCCAGCCTCCAGGCTCCCTTCTCCAGCACTGTGATTTGCGGTGACAGACGTGGCACCAGTCATGCGCCCTGCTCCGCCCTGCAGCGCGCACCTGTCCTCACTGTGAGGAGGGACAGAGTGACAGCTGACAGCTGGGCGAGGGAGGCAGGTCTGCATGTGGACAGAGATCCCCAGGCATGGCAGGGAGGCAGGCAGTGAGAGGGGACCCTGGCATCGTTGTGGGGGTACTCGCTTGCCGGGCAGCTCAGTCCTCCCCAGGGAAACCTGCACCACCTCATTTTCTTCTTGACTTCTGTAACCACCTTGTGGGGAGCAGGCCTGTTGATCTTGGCTGTTAGAGCTTAAGGACAAAAGTAAGGCTCCGTGATGAGTCAGAAGCGACTGCAACAGGTGGTGGCTCGGGGTGAAACGGCTGGCCTGGTGCGTCTCACGGGGTGAACCCCGGGGCCGAACTGCGAGGTCCAACCCCTCATTCCTATCAGTCCAGGAGCTGAAGTTTTACTTCAGAAACATAATCAAGACCATGTGTTACGGAAACAGTAAAATGAACTTTTTGGCACGGAAATGTTAGCTAAAATATACAGTGCTATCGTTGTGCAAAATCGGCACAGACACCAATGGAATAGCAAATACTTAACACTAGCTTTAATAACATTATGGAAAAGGTTCATCACGACAGACCGTAGCCGTGAGGGGGTGCCACCTTCAGAGCACAGCAGGGCGGGGGCTGGAGTCCCTGTCGGGGGACACATGAAGTTAAGACGGTTACCCGCGCTGGGCTGGGAACTGCCCCCCCCCCCCATGGGGCTTCACCAATCTGACACGCTGGGCCTAGGGGCTGAAGATCCGGCCCTTCTAGGCCACAGTTGCACAGTGAGGCCCGGGGTCTCCAGAGAACTGGTCGGCTGGCTTCTGTATGCACAGCAGCTGCACGCCAGGGTGACCAGGAGGAAGGTGTGGCTGGGCCTGCAGAGCTGCGCCTCGCCCGGGGTCTCAGCGGCACAGGTGGATGGGGCCACAGGGCAGGCCCAGGTCCTGGGATGAGTCGAGGGTCCCACACAGGCCTAAGCGACAGTCTAGTGGGCTCAGGCTGCAGAGGGTCCTAGGCGGGTTGGGGGTGAATGACGTGGTGTGGCCTCCATTGGGGCCAAGGTCTCTGCCGTTTCCTCAACCCGGGTGCTCAGGAACCGACTCCTTGGCCTCCTGCTGTGGCTGTGAGCAGAGAGGTGTGCTGGGCAGCCTAGTGTCTCCTCACAGGTGTCACATTCAGGCAGCCGAGGCTGAGTACTCAGACATTGGCAGGGACAGACGACCCGCAGCCCCGGGGCATGTGCTTTTCCCTCCCACCTGCAGGCCCAGGGCAAAGCAAGGAGCTCTGGGTATCCTGGGGGAGTGTGTGTGTTTTAATCCCATGTACATGATGGCAACAAGGTTTCCTGGTGGGTGAAGGCAAGCTCGGGGTCCACAGGAGACGGGGGTTTCCCTGCCCAGGCAGGGCACGAAGAGCTGTCAGTCCCAGGCCAGTGTGGGACAGTCTGGGGTTGGCAGTCAGGGCCTGCTTCACCTCCGTTCCAAAGCAGGAAGCACAACCGCAGGGCACCTGGGCCAGGAGAGCTGTGCGTGCTCAGTGCCAGGCTCACACCAGATGAGTAGAGGAGCTGCTGCCCTCGGGGCTGGAGCTCAGCGGGCAGAGCCCTGCTCCTCCGCGGGCCGGGAGGGCTGGCAGCCTCCGTGCAGCGCTGCTGTCTGACCCAAGCCTTCCCTCAGCACCTGGATCAGCTCCTTCTGGTGACCAGGGGCTCAGGAAGGACCTGTCTTCCAAGTGCTTCACCAAGACGTCAGCACAAACTCGGCGGCTTCCACACTCAAGTCATGTACGGAGTCCCCAACGCCTCCACCTGCCACCGGCAAAGACGAACACCTGTGATTCCTTCCCGGGTCCATGCTGCACATTCTCCCCCTGTACCTGGCCATGGAGGCGGCTCATGACCGGCAGTGGTGGTTCCGTGATCCTAGACACTGGAGCAGAGCCGCTGAAGCCAGCTGATGAGGTGGGCTGGAGGAGGAGCATGTGGACAGTCCGTGTCAGTCCGTGTCTTCTGCCTACTGATGCCGCTGGATACCGAGACCCTGCCCGTGGCAGGGGAATGGAATGACCAGTCTGGGAGACGGGGCTCTGACACCGGAAGCTCGTCTGGAGACATATGCGCGATGGTGACTGGGACTGGCGGAGACGGTCCTAACCGTCCGAGATGGAGCTGGGTCTGAAAACTGAGGACCCTGGAACCTTCGGCAGTGGAGCCTCCGGCCAAGTCTCAGCACCTCAGGCAGAGGACACCAATGTTCAGACTGGCCAGGGTTCCCCTTGGCCTGCTGAGCCCGACAAGCCCTGCCCGGGCTTCTACAGAGTCGGAGAGCAAGGTAGGAGGGGAGGAAGTTCTCCAAGACTTCTGGAGAGCAGGGGCAAAGAGGGTGAGAAGCTCTCCAAGACTTGGAAGTGTTGCTGCAGCGCCTGCACAAGGCCCAGGGAATGTCTGAGGGGGAGGGAGGCCGGTGAGGGCCACTGCGGCAACGTGCTGGGTGCAGCGTAAAAGGGAAGCAGCAAGATCCCCTCCATCTGCCCCTGGGTCCCAGAGGCGAGTCTGCACGCTAAAGAGAGCATGAGAGGCTCCCAGGTGCTCCACTCCCTGAAGGACAGTCACAAGTGACTCTAGACGGCAGCACTGCCCACCCGAGGTGTTGGGGTTGTGCACCTCAGCTGGGGTCACCAGTCGGACCTGGTGCCTACCCTGCTGCTGGCCCCGAGCTGTAGGAAGTGGCCAGCCTGCCTCTGCCGCCCTGGAGAGCTGTGACTGTCTTGAGTCTGCGGTGAGGAGCCTTTTGCTCTATGGATAGGGTCCTGGTGCTTGAGACCAAGCAGTTTAATCAGAGCGGCATGTGGCAGGCGGAAGGTGTGCTCTTGGGTGCACCAGGCAGATGTGGGCATCACGCCAAGGCATCAGGCCAGCTGCCATGGACGGGCCAGACAGCAGCCAGGGTGCAGGATTCTGCTGAGGTCAGAGGTCACCGCTCTGGGGCTCCACGTTGCGCGTCTCCCGAGCGGGGCCTCGGGACAGCTTGGGGAAGCGGGAAGCTGATTTGGGCTGGGTGTTCTTGCTCAGCGGTTCTCCGGGAGGGGTGATGTCACTACAAGACATGAGGAGAATCAGATTAGGAGGGGTTCACATGCTGGTGATCATAGGAGTGGGCAGCTGTGACCCAGCTCTGACTGGTCTGTGTGACTGGGGGAAATGGGAGGTCTGTGTTTTTTGTAAACTGTGTCTTCTGAGAGCACTGGAAGAACTCAGCTAAGCAGTGTGTGGCGTCACTGGTCCGGGCCCTGTTTCAAGGAAAGAAAGAATTGCATGGCTCACTGTAGTGTTTGCCCTGATATCCTAGCACCAGTACATTTCAAAGCTCAGAAAGAGAAAGTGCTTTGGAGAAGGCTATGTTTAAAGTCCCACGTAAGAGATGTGTAAGGAGATGTAACAGAAGGGCTTCTTGGGGACAGATTTCCAGGGAAGGACCGGAAGCTCCTCAGGGAGCTTTATAAAAGGCTGGTGGCTCTAGCTGGCTAGGAGTCAAGCAAGAGGGACTACTCTACCCGTCAGGACAGCAGGTGCCCCTGCGGACAGGGACACGGACGAGCCTTTATCGACCTGAGGATAGACACACAGTGCATGCAGGGAGAGTATGACTTGTACACACGTCTTCCTGTGCCCCACGGCTACTGCTCCAGGCTCACGTGGGCCCAGCATGGTCCTGGCCACCCCTTGCCCTGCCAAGCAGTGGAGTTTTCCTTTTTCTTTAGCTGCAGCTGTGCAAGCTCGGTGACAGATATGCACTGGAAACACCCAGGACAAGGACGCAGGTGCCATAAAATGTTTACCAGGCGGGAGGTGGGTCAGGGCCGACATGTACAGTGAGCTGACACGCCAGTCCCACAGAGGGAGCACCGTGCTGCAGAGTCTGTCTGTGGAGAGCACTCTGGGGATGCAGAAGGGGGCATAGCTCCTGTGCTACTGCTCCCAGGAGGGGAGGGGCCGTGAGATGGAGGGAAGTGGCTCAGATGCTGTCCACATGGCTTACTGCCGCTCTGACACGTGCTTGCACCAGGGGAAAGTGGAGTTTCCCAACCCTGGGGGCATTTTGGAAACACTTGGAGAAGTTGAAGAAGTACTACCCAAGAGTCGTGTCATTAACTGGGTAGTGCCCAGGCTCTGCTGTGTGCATTAGGCAGCTTTAAAGACCAGCTCAAGTGAAGGCATCTCTACTTCTCTCTGAAGTTTTAATGGTGGTTCTGGGGGGCTGGCAAATTGGTTGAACACGCCTGACATCATTTTGAGCTGTTCCTGGCAAAGAGGGGCACAGTCACTTCCTGTGGGCGGCACGTGTGAGGACACATGAGCCTGAGGGTGCGGGGCTTCCCTGAAGCCAGATGCCTTTGTTTCTCGGGCCAGACCACCCCCCCCAGCATGGAGAGAGGCTCCCACCAGTGACGACACGGCTCCGCCTGGAGCCTGCCAGCACGATGGCTTTAGTGGCAATGACTCTCCACTAAAATACGTGCGGTTCTGAGCTTTCTTCACAGGGCTCCTGCCCCTCAGAGCTCATCGGGAGGTGACTATTCACTTAGAAAAAGATCCCAGGTAAAGACGGCTGCATCCTCTGTGATGGGCAAGGAAAATGGCAGGAGGGCCCCTTCCCATCTCCCTTCTCTTGGCTCCTCAGCCCCGCTGTGCTCTTGGAGACACATTACTGCTTCACTGTTTTCCGGAATCAGTAGCAGAAAGCGGTGGAGAACAGAAGTGTGGGCAGAGGTAGACATAAATAGTGAGCCGCCCTGGCCCCGGCCACTGTGCAGCATCTTATGTACAGTATCTCTCTGGTGTGCTCGTGCGGCGAGAGGTATATCTGTACACACAGCTGTGTGTGGATATATATGGTGTATCATTTCTAAAAGTGGAAGATTATTCACTGCGCTGCCTCCTGCCTCTCCCTCTAATGATGCATCACGGAGGTTTTTTACAGCCCACCCTACAGACCGGTGCTGCTGGTCCGGTAGAGGGCTGACACACTTTTCTGAAGTACGGGCCGTAACGCCGTGGGGTTTCAGGTGCTGTTCAGGCTCTGCTGTGGGAGGAGGAAGGCAGCTGTGGGCGCTGTGCAGCTGATGGGGGGCGCCCCCACAGCAGGTGAAGGGCAGGGGGTGGCCTCGGGTCCTCAGTTCAGCTGCACAGGATGTGCACAGTGCACGGCCTTCCTCCCCCCTGGGCCAGCCCCAGTGTCCCCTCGGACCTGAGGGCTCTGCTGCGATGGATCTTGTATGCAGACACTACTCGCTGTGTGAGTGGCATCCAGGACGTAAAAACACCATGCCTGGGGGGGCTGGGGAGTTAGCTCAGTGGTTCCGGCGCCTGTCTTGCAAGCTCAAGGGCCCGGGTTCGATTCCCTGGTAACCATATAACAATACTGGGTGTGGAGACCCACACCCAGCAGCAACCAGTACCACATACCACAGTGCCGGGCGTTGTGGCTCATGCCTGTCATCCTAGCACTCGGGAGGCAGAGGCAGGAGGATTGTGATGTGAGTTGGAGGCTGAGCTCAGGGCCAGCCTGAACCACGAAGTGAGACCCTGTCTCAAAAAACCTAAAAAAAAAAAAACAAAAAAACACCATGCCTGGGTCTGCTTGCAGCAGCTTTATTCTCCTTCCTCAGATGGGTGCAGAGGGTGAGCGCCATGAAGCCGAGGGCACAGGGCAGGCGCAGTGGGAGGGCTGACCCCAGCACCATCACACCTGGTAGGCTCAGACATGGATGCTGAATGGCCTGTACTAACAGGAGGGGAAGTGGCTAATGAACGGTCATAATCCTGCCCCTAGCTTTTCCTCAGGAGCCCAGCAGACGGTAGAACATTTTTTTTTCTAGTATGGAGGATTGAAGCCAGGGCTACATCTCAGCATTTCTTTGGACAGGGTCGCACTAAGTTGTCCAGGCTGGGCCCAAACTTGTGATCCTCACGGATCAGCAATTACAGGTGTGTGGCCCACACCTGACTGAAACCACAGGTGTAAAGAGACAGCCCCGTGCTATAGTGACCAGCCTGCTACATAGGTACCCTTCCATGCGTCCCTTCCCTTCCTCCTCCTCGCTTCTTGGCCTGGTGTCCTGGCTTGTCTCCCTTCTGAGCAGCCTGCCCCGCCTCTTTCCTGAGCTAGTATAGTTAGAATCACCTGCCAACCACCCTCTGCCCCTAGCAGATCAAACCCGCCCAGAGCAGGGAGCTTCCACTGCTGGCCAGGGCACGTGCTTGAGACATACTGCCCATGAACATTGGCGTTTTCTGGACCCCAACGGTGGGCTCTGGCTGCAGACTGAGGACCGGAGACAGGTCCGACACAGCAGGCGTCCCTGGTCCTTCCTCTGACCAAATGCATGGCAAGGCGCATCACAGCCTGCACGCCAGTGTCTGGAATGTCCCTGCCCACAGGCAGGACACCCAGGGGCTCTGTCTCTGGAGCTCCTGCTGAGTCAGGACCAATGGGCCCAAGTCACCCCCTCCCCGGAGCTAACACCTCACAGTGGTCCAGGGGGTTCACACAGCTTAGGGGAAGCAGCCACCCATATCCATGGAAAGCTATAGAGGGTGCCAGGCAGGAGCCATGTTCTCAGGCCCAAAGGTGCAAACTGTAGCCGGCTGTCCCCAATTCCAGTGCCGTTAAAGGAAGCGTGGTCTTATAAGGGTGTGGACTTCTGAAAGGGACCTAACGGGCAGCAGGGACCAAGGGCAGCGACCCGGTGGCTGCCGGTTTCCTACTGACGCTTAGTACAAACAACTGTGAACTCAGTGCCTTAGGTAGCTTCTCACAGCTACGGAGGTCACAGGCCCCCCGTCCACCTCACAGAGCCGGACTCAAGTGGACAGACAATGGCATGTGCCCGAGGCAGATTCAGAAGGGCCAGGTTTCCTTCCAAGACACTGTTCCTGCGTAGGACGCCCCTCTCTCCCTCCTGGAGTTCACCTGGGACTCTAGAAGTCAAGGCACATGCGGGCCCACATGTCCCTTTTTATCTGGGTGACAAACAGAAGCATGATCACCTGGCTTCCCAGCATGGTGCCACGCCCCCCTGGAAGGGGCAGCCGGGAAGCAGAGGCTGACATCTACTCAGCACCTTCCCTGGGCTATTTCCACATCTCCCCAGCAAGACGCGCCAGCGGCGTGATGCAGGGCAAGCAGCTCTGTCTTCGCAGAGAAACACTCAATTCGTGTGAGAGCCACAGGGTTTGCACAGCAGTGTGGCGTCACGTTCTGAGATCTCCTCTGGGCTCTGCTCACATGAACATCCGTATGTGTGTGGACACTTACAGACTCTGCCTACCTCTTGTGCTCATCTGTTGGCTTTGTTAAACTGTCCTAAATCCCTAAACACTCAAGGTCAGAGGTTTTCCAGTGTTGAGGGCCTTAGGCAGGAAGGGTGGCTGCTGGCTTCATGGGAGGCCTCTGCCCTGAGTTCCAGCTCTGTGATCTTAACCGAAGTTTTGCTTCCATAAAATGGGGACAGGATTCCGCTGCGGATGTGGAGAAAGCATAGTGCTTCCCTCCTCCCACCCTGGGGCCTCCCAACAAGACTCTAGCTATGGGCTGGAGCCCTGTGCCAAGGATGTCACTGCCTGACCAAGGCTCCTGACTCAGTCCTGGTCTCGATTCAGTAGCCTCACGTGAGGGTGAAAGCACCCACAGCTGCCCTCCGGCCCTGTGTGGACAGATCTGGGGGCAGCTGTCACTGCCACCCAATCAGGGTGAAGCAGCACGCTGCCACCTGCTTGCCTGTCATTCAGTCTCCCACAGTGTGCTCACCAGACCCTGGCGGCCTTCCTCAGTCAGCTACAGAGGTGCCTCTGACAGTGTTGTGCACTGGCAGGGGTAGGGACAGCACCTGCAGGTTTCCTCATGGTCTCACGGGGGTGCCAACGATGGCAGCTGCAGCCATCACAGATCCAGTGGACCTGTGAGAAGCAGCCGGCCTGACGAGGTTAATGGGAGACGCATCCACCTCTAATCTACAACCACAGACCCAGGGAACATCCTGCTCTCGGCTGTGCTGACCCAGCCCTGGGGAACCTTGCTGAGTTTGTAAGTCAAGCGTGCACGGTACTTTACAGACTCCCAGCCCAGGTTCCCCGTTAGACCCCGCTCTAGTCTAGCCATCAAGTTTTGGGGTGCAGGGTGGGAAGAGTGATGCTGTCACCTCCAGCCCAGCTGGTCTTTGCAGTGCCAATTCCTTCCCTTTACTAACTGCAGACCTGCTCTCCCAGACCCTCACCTCAGCTCACCCATGTCCATGGCCAGGAGACCCCATCTTCCTGACGCTGCGAGGTGGTCAGGACGGACTTCTGCCAGCCCTCCCTGGCCCACACTGCATCCTCCACGGAGGGGCTCGGCTCACTCCGCACAGAGCCAGTGGCTGCCCCATTGTCACATTAGCTTCCTCGTCTCTGGGCCTTTCTGCTTGCTATTTTCTGGGTCGGGCTCTGTCCCTCACGTCCCCATCCTCTCCTTGTGGCCTCCTGCGTGCTTCCTCTCGGCTCCTCCTGTCTGTCTCTGAGCCCAGAGCTCGACAAACTGAATCGGAGATAGGTTCCAGCTTGCAGAGGAGCACAAGCCATGGGTGGAGGGAGGGTTGGATGGACACGGCGTGGTTCCCGTGTCACCTCTGCTTGGGTCCAGGCATCTCTGGCCTATGCCCCTCTCAGCAATATAGATCCCGGGATCCCTGACCTTGCTCAGCCTTACTTGTTAATGTTTAAACTAATCTTAATCCATTTATTACCATTATTTTGAAAGCAGTCCTAATGGTTTATATATAAAATTTCCTTTAATAAATGCACTTGCACAGAAGGGAGCTGCTTAACTGTCTCTAATTTTCTCATCATGTTTTCTTAGTTTTCTAGTCAAAACAAGTTTTAATCACAGCAGTTCTCTAAGTATTAGGAAGTAAAGATTTTCTCTCTTGTTCTTGGTAATTGTTAATTATCAATCGATCACTCTAGTAATTAGACTGTACTTGTATTAGCTACCTGGGATTGAGCAAGGCAAGGAAGGCCCACTATTGCAGCACTGAGTACCTACCAGGCGCCATGTTGTTTGATATGAACTGCCAGCCCTGCTGTAGAGACGGGGTGATAAATTATCTCCATTTTGCCAGTGAAGAAATACAAGGTGCAGAGAGGATAACGTGGCCAGTTAAGCAGCTCAGACATAACATGGGGGACTCGAACCCCATTTGGTCCTGTTTCCTCAGGCCCTGTGTATGAGGTTTGTGGGCAGCCAGCAAAACATGTCGTGTTCTTAGTTAACAGATCATCACATCCCAAAGTCCTTGGGTTTAGCCCCTTCTCAGAAGTAACCTGAGGCCGTGTGGAGAAGAGATCTCCAGGTGGCTGTCATGCCAGGAGCTATACCAGGCACCTGGGCCTGCAGGCTGCACTGGGTCAGTGGAAGACTTTCCCCAGCACCGGTGCAGTGTGCCAGAGGGTACCACTCGGCTTAGCGAGGGACCAGACCTCGGACAGTGTCTTACGGGGAGGGTGCCTCTTACAGTCTATCGGCCTCCCGAAGCCTGCTTCTGGACTTCGACCTCCTCTCCTGACCCTGCTGCTCTGTGACAGCCCCGGAGTCCCCATGGACTCTCCGCCCCACCGAGCCCTTGCTATCCAGGCGCCTTCTGCTCATCGGGGCTGAAGGCTTCTGGCAGGCCCAAAACCTCCTGGGCAAGAGGTTCACGGCTCACACCTCCGAGGGGGCTGGCTGTGTCACTGACCCTCCCTGTACCTGGGCCACTACACTCCCATAGCAACTGAAGCCAGGTCTGCTGCAGCCGAGCTATGTGACCCCTCTGGGCCTCAGTTTCCTCATCTGTGAACAGCCGGTGGAGATACGTCTCATGACTGGATTGCTGTCCACAGGCCCCAGGTGGGGCTGCTAAGGCAGGCCCGGAAGTAGCTAAGAGTTTGGGATTTGAAATACCAGCTCTGCCACTCCCCAACTACGTGAGTGCAAATCACTTCCCCTTTCTGGGCCGGGGTTTTCCTACCCAGTGGAGGAGGGGAGGAAGGAATGGAGCAGTGCTCTAGGGTGCTGGGCAAAGTCATAGTGCCGCATGAGCGTGTCCACCCTGGTCCTCTGGCCCACACCTTGGGTCTTCAGGAATTACATGTTTTTTTCATGACATGCCAGGGCTAGTTTGGCACCCAAACCCCTGGAGAGCCCCTATCCCCAACTTATGGGGCCACACAGCTCTTAAGGCTTTGGAGTTAGTCTGGAGCCCGGGGCCTCATGGTCTGACCATTGCCAAGGCCCTTCTGTGCACTGGGCTCCTTTCTCATCTGTAGTTCTTGGCAATCTAGCTTAAGAGGGCATGAGTGCTTGGGGGAGGGGAACATTCCCCCAAGTTGCCACATCACAGGCTGTGCAAGAGCTCAACAGCAGGGATACCTTGAAAAGGTCATGAAGCCTATTACAGCCTCAGATCCATTCACTCAGTATGGTTGACACTCCCAGCAAGACAGCCTGGGTCGGAGGCCTGTAAACGCAGCTGGTGTCACCTGGGGACATTGAGGCAGGCTTCTCAGCCCCTAGCAACAGAAGCAGCTGTCATGGATGCCTCTGCAGAAGTATACGGACAGAGGGCTGGGTAAGGTTCCACCAGCTTCTTATGAAACAAGCTGCCACGCACCAGGCCCCTCAGGATGGGGGTGTCCCTTCACCCGCTCTTCTGTCAGGGACATACCTGCCTCCTCTGTAACCACAACCCATGAGTTCAAGGGGGCTGAGGGTTCTGTATCTTTAACCTGGATTTGGCTCAGCCCATTGGTGGGGCACAAGGCGCTGGCTCAGGGGAGTGGAGAACCCACCCTGGGGACAACTGGAATGTGTGTAGGATATTTGCTAGAGCTATCAGGCAACACCTAGGACAGAAGAATCGTCCCTGGGATTTAGAAAGTTGGCTACTAGCAAGTCCCAGCCTATAGGACAGAGCATGAAGCCAGCGCTGAGTCTACTGAAGTCACCTGACTTAGGATCAGCCATTTGTGACCCAGCCTTGGTTCTGGACTATAGTCACCTGAGCTGGCTACCAACTGCTCCACTGGCGCTAAGCTAATTTAAGGGAGGGGATGCGCAGGACTCGAATTCCGCAAAGCGGGTGTCCCTACTGCCACACACTGCAGTTCTGGGATGTTCAGAGGTTCCACACTTAGCGTGCCAGAGGACTTCTTTCAAGTCCAGATATCTCACTGAATGCCTTTACCTCGCTCAGTTTACCACACAGCTGACTGTCATTTCCTACAGGCAGTGACAGCACAGCGTCCACAGGTTTGGGCTTTACATCAAGAGCCCTGGGATGAGGATGGGCCCGGCCCCAGTCATTCTCACTCTGCCTTCAAATGGCACAACTGCGGACCGACCCAATGCAAACCCCAGCTCTAAATCTCATCGGCTGCGTGATCTTCAGCAAACGGCTCCACTTCCTCATCTGCCGGAAGCAGGAAGTTCTTCCGGGCACAGAGCATAGAAGGCCTTGTGTGAGAGGTGAGGTGGCTCACACAGGGCTGGCCACGGCCACAGCGACGGGGCAGGAGGACGGGGCGGGCTGGTGACGAGAACCGTTAGCGCCACACTCCCTTGACAGAATAGCCTCACCAACACCAGCCCCGTGGATTTCCCCAGAAGTCCCAGCCTCTGAGCTTACACAGAGTTGCTTAGACATGACACCAAAAACATGAAGCAGTACTGAAAGGACTGATAAATGTGATGTCATCAAAAGTTGCCTTAAAACAAAACATACTACTAAGAATATGAAAAGACAGGCTAAGGACCAGGAGAAAACATGGCAAATTACGTACCAAATGAAAGACTTGGAACTAGCAGGTGTAAAAAACCCCAAACTCGGCCATAAAACAACACTGTAATTTTGAAAAACAGGGAAGACTAGAGCAGACACAGCAAAAGATGCTAGAAAAGGAAGCGTAAGCTGTAAGGGAAAAGGTGTGAGACCAGGAAGAGGAGCTACTGTGCTCCTTGAGTGGCCACAACAGAAGGTGCTGGCAACACCCACGTCAGAGAGGATGAAGCACAGGTGGGCTCTGTCATGGCCATGAGGGCGTGGGGCCAGGCCCTCAAAACAGCACTTCAGAATGATTTACACATCCCCTGTGACCTAGCTGTCTCACTCTTCAGTATCCTAGACAACTGGAAACTTACTACAGTGGTGTCTACTATCCCTGTGCTAGGTTGGCAGTAACTGAAAAGCACATTGGCATCTTCTATGGATGTACAAACTATGATATCCACATGTGTAATATTAGTCAGACAGGAGCCCGGTCCTGATACACCTGACAGCATGGGTGATCTCACAGGAGCTGCTGAGGGAAAGCTCTCAGCCCAGAGGTTACCTACCATTTGTCTCCATTTAAGGGACCTGCTCTAGGACAAGGCCACAGGCTGCAGAAGAGGATGTTGGTGAGGGAACTGGTCTGTGTCTATCCTGACTCAGTGGTGACTCCCGGCCAAGCCTCATGCTCACGGCATCCTTTCCCCCCATTCCCAGATAGGCTGTGGTGCCATGGAGGTGCCCGGAAGGCCTTCACATACATATACATACACACACACACCTGTGTTCACACATGCCGTGTGCCTGGATGGAAGAGAGAGCTGAGGCCCAGGCCGCTGTCCTGCCCTGCTCGCTGACTCCCGGTCATACAGAGCATCACGCACCTGCAGCTAACAGATACCCTGGCAAGGAAGCGCTCTGTTATCAGTCCTAGGAAAACTTGTTGCTGAGCAGCAGTCTCCAGGAAATGGTGATTTAAGGTGTGAAGGCCGGCTGACCTCTCATGTGTGGTGGCCGCCATCTCTCTGATGCTGTATTTTATTACTGATTTTTTTTAAACTAGCTCCTAATTGGATAGAGGTTACTGTCCCCAAAATAACTTTATCTGCTTCCCTTTGCACAGACTAAATTTTCAGATGCTCCAATGTTTAAAAATAAAAGACATGAAATAGGGCAAGCACTTGTAATAATATCTAAGCTGCCAGCTCACGTCGTTTTGGGACTGAAGTGAGAGTTCAAACAAAAAAGATGTGCCTGCAGTCAGGAGAGCTGTGCTGTGGGCCTCACTTTACAGAGGGGGACGTAGAGGCAGACAAGGGTCAAGGTCACAAGTCTGCAAAGTAGCAGCATCTAGAATTTGAATCCAGGTCTGCCTGACTCGGACACACTCTTTCTACACCACAAGACATGAACTACTGAGCTTTATTATCTATTCCAGAGCAGTCTGGTCATTTGCCAAATGAGCTGGCTACCTAAGGAAAAAGAAGGCCCTCTATGGGGATCTGCCAGTGTGCGGCCTGCTCCCCGGGCTCAGGGAGTGAGGGCTTGGCCACAGAGAGCTACCAGGAGGCTGAAAGATGGACTTGACCAGTACCCCAGAAGAAAGGGAGTGGCCAGGCCTACAGACACACAGGAAAATCCACGTGGTCCCTTAAATGTCTCTGCTGAGCATGCTATTATTAAGTCTTCCCTGCATGGCATGTGCCTACTACAGCGTCGACTGCCGAGGCCATCACTACGCTGGCAAGTGCTCACTCCCCAGGCCGGGAGCACCCACCTCACAGACAGAAGACCAAGACCAGAGAGCCTGCAGCTGGCCCATGGCCACCGAAGGCAAACGGCAGGCTCAGATCACAGCCTGGCCTGTGTGACTGCAGGACCCCTCGCTGCTCGGCTTTCCCGCCCACGATCTCACATGCAAGCCCCAGAGCAGTGCAGCTCCTGTCCCGCTGCACCAGTAATTTCTCGACCAGCCTTCCCGGAACAAGCTGATGGGGAGACAAGCAGAACTCTGCCACAGCAAGTTCTCCTGTGCAGACAAGAGGCACACACAGGGCGCCCTGCTCCTACCCAGCAGACTGCAGCCTGTCTTAGCTCCCGTATGCTGGTTGCTAAGCTAGTGGGCTACATGCTACAGTGGGGCTTCCTTCCATCACCCTTCTTTCTGGCCCAGCTCAACTACCACACGCACACTAGGCAATGAGGAGCAGAAGGGGGCGGTGGCTCATAAGCACAGCAGCTGGGTGGGGGGGCTGGAAATGGGCACAAACAGGTATCCCAGACCCCTTTCCCTCACTGGGGTCCTCAGAAGTTCTGTAACCTTCCCAGTTTTGTCTTCTACCCTTTTCTGCCAATTTTATTTAGTTCAGGAATTAACCCTGAGAGGTGGTCATGAGCAGGACCCTGGACAGCGCCAACAGACCACTGCAGAGCTGACTGTGTCACCAGGGACCACAGCAGAGCGCCGGTACCGCATCCCAACCTGAAAGCCTCCTCAAGACAGGCTGAGGATACCCAGCTCTTTCCCTGTGGGTGCAGGAGACCTGTTAAAGTCCAGATCTTAGGGCCGGGTATTTAGCTCAGGGGTTGTGGCATCTGCCTTGCAAGCAGAAGGTCCTGAGTTCATAACTACATAAAATAACAACACCTGGAGGGAGGCAGACAGGATTGCTGAATTTGAGACTGAGTTCAGGACCAGCCTGAACTACAAAGCAAGACCCTATCGCAGAAAAATGAAAAAGGTGTTGGGAGGGGGTCCTGGGGATTCAGTGCAGTGGTTCCAGTGCCTCTTTAGCAGGCGCAGGGACCCGGGTTCAATCCCTGGTAGCCACATACAACAATGCCAGGCATGGAGACTCAAGCCCACCAGCAATCAGTACCACAGATGGGCATGGTGGCTCACACCTGTAATCCCGGCACTCAGGAGGCAGAGGCAGGAGGATTGCTGTGAGTATGAAGCTCGCCCGGGCTACACAGTGAGCTCAGGCCCAGCCTGAGCTACAAGTGAGATCCTAACTCAAAAGTCCAGAACGGATGGCCAATCATGAAGGTGTTGCTTCATTATTACTTCCCCTTGAAGTTGGAGACAAAGCCTAAGGCTTCTAAATCATTCCCCTTAGCTGTGCACCCTGTTCTGTCTCCCTCCCCAGCAGTGGCACTACTGCTCTGCCCCTTCATTCTTTGTGGTTCATTTTACTCAGCTGAATAGGAAACAGTAACACCAGCCTCAACTCGGAGGACTTCACAGGAGGTGATTCTAACATCTGGTGCCTGGTTGCCCTAAGTAAACATGGCTTCTCCCCCTCTCCTCCATCACACAACCCCAAGATGTGTAGCTGCTTTTCCAAGACCCACTGAGCCAGCAGCTGGTTATGATGCTGTGATTATGGGTCCAGGTTCACAGAACTCTGCATGGGGACCAGGGCCCACAGCCATTCATTCAGCCACCCCGGCCCCAGGCTGCCTGTCCTCGTTGGACGCATCTCCACTTCTTCTTTGCTGCCCTTGATGACTGTGGCCTTCCTCACCCCACCCTGGTGACAAGGATGCTCCACAGTTGTGCTGCACCACCTGCCCCGTGGGTCTTGCGCCAGGCTGGCAGCAGCACGGGGCAGCTTGCTGTTCTTCGTGCTGCAGAATGAGGTGTGAACCGTGCAGCACTGTCACACGGAGGTGGCTCTCTGCGCAACCCTGACAGCATTTCTCCTAGCCACCCTGGCTCTGTGCCCAGCTGTGTCCCCGGCTCCCGTCCTTGTTTGCCACCTCTTCCAGCGCTCCTTTCTCTGGGCACCCTCACCTCCAGCACCTCACTGATTCATACCAGTCAGCTGTGATCCTTTGAGTACCTGGAACTTTATCTAAAGACTTTCTAAACTTCTTTGAGATCCACTGTGGTGAAGGCACTAGGCCTGAGGGATTCCCCAAGTTGGAAGTCATTCTTAAAGTGTCCCTAATATGCTTCACTCCTGTTCTAGAAACCCAAGGTGAGCAGTGTACAAAATAATATAAAGGTTTGGAAAGCTTAGCCAAAGCCCCGAGCAAATGTGCATGTGCTGCAAAAAGCCAGCGAGCAGAGCCAGGGGGAGTCGGGACCACTGTGCTGCCATGTTGGCTCTTGGTGAGACTATCGGCACCCCAAGAAACACCTCTGCAGAACCCATTTGCTCCTGTAACCCCGCTCTCCTGGGCATTGTGTACACACACTGTTGGTGTTTATTGCATTTCAAACACGATTCTGTGTGGCTGGTGGAACCGTGTGCACACTCCAACTTTGGCCTCAGCTCAAACCCAGCCTCACCAGTTACGGTGTGACCATTCCTGCCACCTTGACCTTCACCCCACCGCTACTGCGCTGCACTTCCTACTGCATTTCACACCAGGGACACTGACCAGCTTCTTGGCCCCAGATGATGACTCTGCTGCCAGGACAGCCGAGCTGCAGGTGCTCACTCTGGCTCTGAAGGTGTTCAGGGATCCTCCGGAGGCCCCAGCCTGTGGCTTATACATCTACTCTCCACTCAGGGCCTACAGGATTTTCACAGCTCACATGGAGCTCAAACCTGTACTAGCCTGTGTCCAGAGAATATAACAGACAGTCTCAGACCTACCTCCAGGCTAGCCTGCATCCCCATGTGCCCAGTCACAGCCACGGGGCTGTCCTCCAGCCACAGCAGTTGTTGACTCTGCGTCCTGCACTGTGCATCAGCTCAGCACAGGGAGGAAGATGGCTGCCCTTTTGTACCTGTCAGAATCCTGCAGCTCCAATGGGTTTAAGAAGATGGGAATTCCTAACCTCTGCTCATGTTAAATATGTACCTGCCTTCCTCCACAGTCGCTTCTAGAACCAGTTAGAGAGCCACCTGCCAGAACACATCTCTACTGAGAAGTCCCTGCACATCTGAGGGAGGATGACCTGCTAACCTCTTCACTGTCAGGGTAAGCCCTGGTGAAATGAGTCACAACACAGCCAGGACGGAGGGTACCACATCACTGTTAGATGGAGTGAACCAGCTTCAACTAACTAAAACAGGGTACCAGACTGCAGTGTAGAGTTGAGTTGGGTTTTGACTTAACATTGTATAAAGTTAGCCAAGAACTGGGGGTGTGGGGGAAGGGTGCACGCTGGCGTAATCTCCTTCACACCTGTCTTTATGCCACACTGCAAGTTTTTCCCATACATAACTCTCTCCCTTCTTCACAAGGTCTACTCCTTTCGCCCCTGCTTGAGCCTGTCTACTGGTTGAATTAATCACATACCTGCAATGCTCACTTCATGTACGGCGCCGTTCCCCCGGGGCGATGACTGTACTCGTGGAGCCCTCGCGGGATGGCCACCATGGGCCCCGCTGTGCAGTGAACACGAAGGGCCCCAAGGGGAGAAGAAACTTGCTCTTGCTCCTGGAACTGCTGGTGCCAGGGCTAGGATGTGAAGAGGGCAGTCTAACAGCTTGACCAGGCACCCTGCCTGAGTACAGGGAGGGATCAAAGTTCTACCTTCTACCTGGGGCCGTGAGGGAGAACACAGGTCCCCTGGCCTCCCTGCAGCTGGAATTGCTGACTTGAAGACGGAGGCTGCCTCCTGTGCCCGGATAAGCCCTGGCCAGAGTGAGCGTGTCTGCACTGCCCAGCCTGATGGGATGCAGGCGTGGAACATAAGCACTCTGCTCTTGCACAAAACAACCAGTCCCCTTACTTCCAGATCTCTCCACCGTCGTCATGCCAGCACCTCCTCTTATCTGGACCCTACACCAACCTCTGCCTGGCCAATCTCCATTCCTATCGAGTAACCACATCTGCAGTGAAATGCTCAAACACATCCTCGCTGCACACCGCCTCTATCTTCGCAGTCCACCTAGAACAGATGCTGAAGTCACTGTCTTGGCCTCTCGATGCATCGGATCCTGCTCCCTCCATACAGGGCACCCAGGCCTTTCACATACCAGACTGGTTCTTGTTTCTGGATGCTCACACTTACAACTCTTCCACCTGAACACCCTTTCCTGAGCAGGTCACGGGCAGCCTCATCTGCAGGTCTACTTAGTCTGTTCTCTGTACTGGTCTTCTCCTAAAGACTTCACATTGGGCAGAAAGTGTTTTTTTGTACAATTTTCATTTTTCCTACTTCAGGAAATTTTTGTTTTATAAATTTTCTGTTCTCAGTAGATGCCCAATGAACAGAGGATGAGCGTAAGAAGAGGCATGCCCTGTGCCCACCCACAGGTTCTTAGTCTAAGTCCTTCTAGATACCTCCACTCCTCCCTGTGGAACCTGATCTCCAACCCCCACCAGGAAGAAAGAGGAAGCAGAAAGGAAGGTGTGACTACGGTGATGTAGGGGACCTGGGTCAGAGGGGCTGTCTTAATGAGTGGCCACTGCTCTGTCATTGTCAGAAGGAATGATTCATTATGATCTCCCTGGGCAGGAACACTTCAGCCCCCAAGGGCCTGCACCCCAAGGGCTGTACTTCTGCTATGTATCTTCATAGCGGCCCCGGCAACAGGCCAGGCGGCTAGAGGGGATTAAGTTGCATTTTAACATGTCACCACTTTAAGCGAGGACAGGGCTGAGGGTCCCCCAGAGGAGAGGGCTTCAGGTAAGAATGAGACTGTTCCATGCAGAGGCCTGGGACTCAGTGCTAGAGCTGCCATCCTGGCACAAGCCAACCTCTCTGCCCCTCAAAAGCCAGGCCTGGCTGCTCCTTCCAGTTTCTCTAGCTTAGGCCCTCATCAGGGGCTAGGTGGGTGGTGGGCTGGTGAGGAAGGGTGGAAAGGCTGCCTTGTGGAATGACTTCCTTACAACACCCAATGCTCACGAGTATGCTGCAGGCGGAATGGTGCCTCCAGCTCAAGTGGGTGCAGGGCACTCTTGGAATGACTAGGGAAACCACCAATTTTTCCTACATTCCACAGTTTGTTTTGCCTCTCCAGGTACATAGATGGACAATGAGTTAGACACAAAGATATCTACAGGGCCTTGCAAAAGAGTAGCTCCCACTGGTTCTCCTTAAGGAACAGCAGCTGGCATAAACACCCAAGAAGATGACCACATTTAATGCCGCAGCAAGGTACACACGTGGATGTGAGCACTTGGTGGCTGTCTCCCTTAGTTACAGAGCTGGAGACTATTACTGACCTCCAAACCACTATGCTTTCTACATGGCTACAGGGTCTCAGACCCATCTGCCTTTGAGGCCAGGCAGTTAAGGTGAATAGGCAAAGAGGGGCAAGGGAGATGCAGGAGGGAGTGCCTGGACAGATCCCTGGCTCAAGCATGCTTCTCCATGGCAGCTCAGAGTTAACAGTCCCCTGGCAGGGACATGTCACTCCTGTTAGAGAAAGGTCTCAACCTAGGTTCCTGTGACCCCTGGCAGTGTACAGGACTGGACATTTCATCCCTCTACCACATTACCTGGCTCATTGGGAGAACATGGCAGTTTACATTTCAGTAACTTTAAATGTAATAGCAGATGGGGGTGGGGTAGAGATGGGCAAATCCTGTACCACATTTTGTGCTGAAAATCCACTTGGGAATTTGTACTGTGACCTACATTTACTTTGTCTTACATCCCCAACTTTCTCCCTTCAAGGAATGTGACGATTTCCCAAGGATGAAATATTCTGCAGAGAAACTCTTTAATAACGTGCTAAATGACAACACAGCGAAGCACAGAGGCCGATGCTGATTTGCAGTTCAGCTCCCAGCACTTGGAGCTGAACTGCAAGTCTGGCCTGAATTCCTGGAGCACAGCTTCCCTTTATTGATGTCACCTGACTCTCCCCTGGGGCTCTGCTACCCTCTGCAGTGTGGAGTGCTCCTCAGGGCCTGCCTCTTCCGCAAGTGCAGGAGAATCCAAACTTCATGGGACTCCCCCTGGAAAGGATGCTGGGGTCTTGCCATTTATTTTGAGATTTCTATCTAGTTGTCAAAGCTGCAGGAGGTCACAGGTGGGGCTCTTCAGAGGTGGCTGGATCCTAGGTTGTGTGTTACACGGCGTCCCACCTTCGGGGTGGGTGGCACCAGTCAAAAGGCACGTAGCCCGAAGCGGACAAATGGGAGAGGAAGCCTTGCTGCTACTGCTGCTTTTACTGCCTTCTGCCTGCCCACCAATGGTTTCTCTTCAATGACCCTCTGTCACATCCCTCCCCGCCCCCCGAAGCCAGCCAAGTATGGACTGAAGCCTCTACCCCGTGTGAGTTACAATAAACTTTTCCTCCTGTCACTCTGGGTGTTAGTGTATTTCAACAAAGAGAGCACCTAAGATGGGGCAGACGCTGGCACCCTCTGGGCCCCGCCGATACAGAGTCCAAAGTGCGAAGGAACTGCCCCCCTCCCGCCTGTGTGTTCTAACTCACAGCTGCCGCAGGAATGAAGAGGAAAGACCAGAGCAGCGTGAGTGACCGGTCAGGAGCGGAAAACTCAACCTGCTCAGATTTGTGCAGATGGCACACTGATTAGACTGGTATGTCAGGACGCCCTTTGCAGAACACAGTGAAATACTGACATAGCATAAAGTGCCAAAGTATGCGCAAAACCAGGTCCTGGCTAAAACGGGACCTCAGGCTACATAAGCCTGCAAGTCTAAACAGCACATTTATGAGGAAAAACATAAGCAAATTCTACCTATTTCTTATCCCCCCCTTTTAACTTTCCCCTCTGCGAGGGTCCCCCAATGGAAGCAGGACCACCAGCATTACAGGTTAACAGGGGACCCACTGACAGGACACAGGCACACGGGTAGCAAGGTGTGTCCTCCAAACCAGACCCTACATAGGCGGCCAGACAAGTGCGGCTACGAGTGAGCACGCAAGGGAACTGTCCAGGGGCCAGCCAGTACTGCACATGACTGGTACAACCAGCCTGAGGCTCAGCCCATGTCTGAGGAGGCAGGGAACAAAAGGAGCCAGGGTGAGGGTCACCACTGACTACCCACGTGAAGCAGAGAGGGACGAGGGGAGTGACAGATTCTGATTGTGCAAGGGAAGTGCGGCATCTGGGTATTTTTTACATAGTGCCACCTAAATTTTGATGTTGGCAACTATAAATATAAATGAGTAAGAAAACCCCCCTGTCCTGGCAATACAAAACAAGGAGAGGAATTAGGCTTACTTCCAACTGAGGGTTTCCCAACTATGTCCCCAAATGGGGGCACAGGGCACAGGCCCCATGCAGCCAAGCTCCCTGTGCACTGGGTGGATACCCTGGAATTGGCAAATGACTCCTCTAGGTTTAATTTTTCTCATCAAATATCACATCAGTTCCAAGTATTATGAAACCCTGTGAAATTACCATTTTAAGGGTAACTTGATACAATTGTACCTAACAGAATGGAGATACAGAGAGTAAAATTAAAAGGCTCCCAAGAAGATGAGCTGAGAAGGCAGAGGAGACGTTAGGTTAGAGCCCCATGGTGCTCCGCAAATGGCATTACTGCCTTTGGCCATGAGTCCACTGAGCTTCAGGGACCAATGAACAGATCCTTTAGGATCTTGGAGCAGTATTTGAAAGAACCAAGGAAAATCCTTCAGTCGTTAGAAGAATAATTATGCTGGGCAGGACTGATTTCCTTAGCAAAGAGATTATTTTTTTTTTTTTTAAAGTGGAGATCTGTGTGGCTCGGGTCTGGAGTGAGGAAGCCAGCCCGGTGATGTCCTGTAGGAACACCACTGAGGAGGTATCACATACAGAGTCACCAAGGTGGAGACACTTGGCTGCAGCCGATCCCTCCCTAACCCAACAACTGGCTCTAGCACAATGCTTACTGGAAATTCTAATCATATTTTGTCATTCCCCACAACCTCCTATGGAAATTCTTTTTTTTTTTAGAAGCCCTATGTTCTCTGTCTCTCAACATTGTGACACACTGTATGACACATGTGTAGCTGGTATAGTCCAGCAGGCTGGTGTGTGGGGAATGCTGACCTGGGCTGCCTGGACTCCCCACCCCAGACAGGGGGCATGCCAGTGTCCCAGATGGGAGTGTCCACTCAGACTCACTCTTCACACCAGCCATCTTGGGACAACTCCCCACACAGCCTGATTACAATCCAAATGCCTGTGACTCGGGTTAATTCTCCAAACACACCGTAAGGGGTGTGACTCCTTCTAAGAGGGGAGCAAGAGCTCCTTGCACAGACCATGATGACCTTTCTGAAACACTGAGACAAAAGCCCTCACATCCCAGATACCCAGATAAAGGGGAATTACAGTGCTCCCAATGGTGAACCAAACAGGTCTCTCATCACTGCAACACAACATGACTGTGTCTCCTCACACAATCATAGAAAAAAAAAAAAAAAAAGAAATTAAGAAAACCATTTTGCTGCAATAATAAGACCCAAGCAGGAATACAGGCCTCCACCAATGTCTGATTGCAAGGTCAACTTGGAAATGTGGGCACATCCCACAGAAAGAAGCCTATTTCTGGGTTACAACAGCATCTCTGGAATGAAACAGACCCCCGTTTCCTCCAGGCAGCATTTAAAGAAGCACGGTGAAAAGAAATTCTTACATTATCACAGTGAGCTGCAAACCACACCAGGGTGTTTTTTTTTTTTTTTTTTTTTTTTTTTTAAAGGTTTTTGGAGACAGGGTCTCACTTTGTGGTTCAGGCTGGCCCTGAGCTCGGCCTAAAACTCACATCACAGCAATCCTCCTGCCTCTGCCTCCCGAGTGCTGGGATTACAGGCGTGAGCCACCATGCCCAGCACTGTGGTATGTGGTACTGGTTGCTGCTGGTGTGAGTCTCCACACCCAGTATTGTTATGTGGTTACCGGGGATCGAGCCCGGGCCCTTGCGCTTGCAAGACAGGCGCCGGAACCACTGAGCTAAATCCCCAGCCCCCCACACTAGGGTTTTTCATTGATGAGTCCTGTCATGCTGTGGACCTAAGATGACTGGGTCACGGAAGTGCTGTCTTCATCAAGGGACCCATCGGAGGATGAGCTAGTAACTAACTGTGCCGTCAGGAGGCGGTGTCCAGTTGGAGGAGAAGCCGCTGTGGTGGTCTCCCTGTCTGTCTGCCTCCCCCTCTCCTTCCCAGCTGTCCAGGATTGGGAAGCTTCCCACCGCCACGCCATTTCTGCCTTGGAGCTAGCTGCCACAGAGTGAAACTCCTCAACTGTGAGCCTTTCAGTTGTATGGATCAGGTATTTGGTCTTAGCAAAGAAAAGCTGATTAATACAAGTCTCAAACCATCCTTGAGACTCACCATTTTTTCCTTATAAATTTGAACATTCTGTGCTTCCATGATGTTCGTATTTTTAAAGAATACCATTACCCTCTGAGGCACGTGAAGAATATTAAAAACCAAGCAGAGGTCTGTTAGGGTGGTTCCCCTAATTCCGGGCTAGGAAGACAGCAGATTGATTACTGATAGGTGGAAACATCAAAGTGACCACCTCCTGTCCTAAGGGTCTGCCCCAATGGTGCTTTTCAGTGAGAGGACCAAACAGTGTGGGTGGGTGAAGTCAGCACAGGACGGACCCCTGTGCTACAGGCACAGGGAAGGGAATCTACCAAGTACCTTAGTGAGCAGAGAGCTACTTTTAGAAAAATGCCAGCATCTGCCATGTTCACAGACAATTTGGAACTAAAATAATTTTCTAAGGGTATTATCGGGAGAAATTCTACAAAATTTGAGGGTAAAATCATTTCACAACTTAAAGTATGCTTAGGCCTCGTTCTCCTGCCTACAAGCCGGCTGTGGCGTGTGGAGACAGAGCTCCATTTTCACCTCTGGTCACAGCCACGACCTTGATGACCCAATGACACTGTGATGCTCCAGGGCAGGATCGTACCACGGAAGGCATCCTGGGGGTGGACAAATTCCTAATCAGCAGAACTTCCTCCTCGTTCTAGGACATACAAACCAGGACCTATTACATGACCTATTATATTTGTTACTCCCAGTGTACTGAACAAATTATGGCAAGTTCTGGGTCTTTAGTCTTTGCTGCCCAAAACATCATGATCAAGCCCCAAACTCAGCTTCTTCTCTAAGTCTCATTTTTAAAAACCTTTTCTGTAAAATTATTTCATCTTGTGCTACCATGACTCATAGGAGACTAGGACTTAACTGCAGAGACTCTAGTTATGATGTTTTCCCTGTTCCCTACAGGGTGTAACATGTAAAATTATTATCTTTAACTTTTTTAAGAGATAAAAAGACAAAGGAATTTAGACCTCTTTATAAGCATGATCTCATTTACCTATATTAATGTGGATATAGTGGAAGTCACCTGCACTGGGAAACAGATTTTTTCCGTGGGTCCATAATCAAAGCTTGAGGAACGCTAAGAGATCACTTTCATTTTGAGACACATGAGAGCAGAACAGAAAATGACTCTATGATTCAGACCCATAAAAGGACATGAAGCCACGGAGCCCTGCACTTACCTGTGAGCCTCACATCAACAATGCTCACTTGTGGACTTCAAGGACTGCTGAGCAGTGAGGCCGAGCAATTCTAGCACAACACACAGCTCTGGGGATGCCCTGAGTCCAGTGTTTGGGTACCAGAGAGCCACCAGGTACCATGTGAGCCCCTGCCTTGGACCCGCTCTGCACTACCAGAGCGGAGCACAGAGGAGCCCTGGCCATTCACAGGGCCTCTTCCTGTGCTACAGACTTCTGCGCCCCGTGCCCACATGACAGTACTCACACGAAGAAGGGCACCAGCTGCACCAGGGTCTCCTTCTTGGGGCTGGCAGCGAACTCGGGCACCATCTGAATGACTTTGTTCATGACACTGCGCAGGTAACTCTGGAGCTGCTTTCTCCGTTCCTCTACGAACTTGGCGTCCTGAGAACACAGATGGGACATGTGTGTTCAGTATGACTTCCCCTCTCATGCCAGAAGGAGCCCACAGTGTGTGCAATAACCTCACAGCTTCATCCAGATGGCATCGCCACCTCCCCATCCCCATAGCTTCACACATGCTGCTGCACTGAGCAAAAGGGGAGACGCTCATGATGCTACTACGATTAGTACGCGGGAAAGAACAGGTCTGAAAACCTACATGCAGTGAATTCTCATGAATGAAGGGGCAAACGAGGCTGTTACTATTCAGGGACCAGCCTGGTGTTGAGGCCCAAGGACAGAGGAATAAACATAAAGGGTCACTGCTGCGTTCCTCTCAGAGTTCACAGGCCAGTGAGGAAGATGCAAATAAATCCAGTGACCACACAGGTAAACATAATTATTAATCGTATTAACCTAAGTGTCACCCTCCAGAGCATGTGCTTAATTTCATCTTCATGGTTTTTTTAAATTATGAGTCAGTAGTTACTGATTAAGAAAGATTAACAAGCAAACTGTCACCCTCTCTGGAAAAGCTAGGACATGTGACAGGGGCATGGTCCCCTGTGGGGCGGATGCTGGCTGTGGCTGGGGGTGGCGGCAGACAGGCTCCGCTACTCAGTGTGAAGAGCTCAGTACTCCAGACACACGCTTTCATTCCCAGGTCCCGCTCCACCCGTGTGGCCAGGCCTTTGTAGGCACAGTTGGCGGCTGTGCTGCCACAGGGGTCTGTGCTTGGACTTGTGTGACAGATACACTGCTGCCCTCCTTGAAAACCTCCATAGTTTTGGATCAAGGTGTCCTGGCAGTTCTACAGAGTCCAGCTTGCACACCTCTGCCCTGTGGGCTCAGCTCATGACAAAGTCCTGGGCAGCACAGGTACTAGCAAAGAATTTCTCCCACCAGGGAGAAGACAGTGTTTCTTCTGGTCGGAAGACCAACTAGAGGAACTGAGCAAAAGCAGACACAGGAGAAGGCCTGCTACAACCTCACAAGGGCCCGAGCAGAGTCTGTGACACACAGGAGGCCCCACAAATGGCCGGGGCTCCTCTCTGCTTCTGCGCGCTGATGCAGAGCTGTTCAAGGCAGGGGCTCAGTGACAAACTTTCTGCTACCCAGATGGTGCCTGCCTAGTGCCCTGGCCTCTCAGGCTAGAAATCCATAAAGCCCTGTCAAGGCCTCCATGTGGCAGGGACATTTTTTCTCAAGTGGCAACTCTAAGCCAGGGTGGGCAGTTAGCACAAAGACACAAGGCTCAGTGAACCTGGAACTCCAAACGAACAGGAAATATATTTCCAGCAAAAGTATATCCCATATGGAAAAAGTGCCTGTGCAGTACTGGGCCACACTATGCTAAGGAATTCTTGGTTGTTCATCTGAAATGCAGATTTCACTGGACATCCTTTATTTTCCCTGACAATCCTGCTAGGAGCACCAGGTGCAGGTAAGAATAACAGAACATCTGCTTCCAGCAGGGCCCCAGGGGCTACTCCAGTCACCCCGGAGGAGCTGCCTTGTGGGCATCTTCCTCCTGAGATGGTGGCAGCACTGGAGCTACCGTGGGCCACTCCACTGTCTTGGCCAGTGCAGTCCTGGGCCAGTGGAGTACCTTGACATACTCATAAGCGAAATAAACAGGTCACAGATGTGTAAATATTATATCTTTTCTCTAGTATGAAAAAATGAAGTTGTAAATGATTTGTAGTATGTATAGTTGATATTGTGAAATAGAAAATATTTAAAAGGAAAGAGGGTGCAGGGGTAAATAACAAGGGGAAAATGAATGTGGTAATAATAAAGAAAAAAGGAAACAAATTATGTATACGGAAGGTGGAGGGTTGCAGGGTGGGGAGAAAAGGGAAAAAATGAGAATCAAGTTATATCATATTCTGGTACAAACCCTCAATGCTGAATGCGATGATGATGTGTATTCATAATGTACCAATAAAGATTTAAGAAAAAAAGGAAAACTCGTGCACATGTGAAGGTGCACAGGTGAAGAAGTGGGCACTAGGGAAGACATCTTGCTGAGAGAGTAGAAGGTCCTCCAGCCCGAATGAGAGCCGCTGGGTTCTATTCACCGGATCGGGAGGGCAGGTTCTGCTCCTTGAGCTCTGCCATTAAGCACTTAGATACTCTTCCTCGGGCAGGTAGTTCGTATGCCAGGTTAGTGGTGAATGGAGCTAGCCAGGCCCAGTTTTCATCTGCAGAAGAAACTCTTAAGGACAGCTGAAGAGACTATGCCGCAGGAAGACCCAGGAGGAGCTCATCACCCTTTAAACAACTATGGAGATTTTCCCTTTTTTTTATGAGCAACCAGCAAAGATGGGAAATGCTCCTGTGTGAGTGCCACAGTGGCTGGCAGAGCCCCGAGCAGAGGAGCACTCATACTGAGGCCAGACGATTCCACACACGAAGCTAATCTGCCATCGTCAGACTACCTTAGTGCCTCGTCTGCCCAGGTCCTACACGTAACTGCAAGAGCGGGAGTACGCCCAGAGGGATCCCCAAGTGCCACTCCAAGTGCCATTCCTCACAAGGGTTGCCCTGGAAGCCTGTGCCCATCCTGTTCGAGACTGTGGCAGCATTCTCAGTTTCCCAACCAGGACACTGTTGCTGGAGCTATTCAGGGAGAGTGCAGCGCCCCGCACCCTGCGCACCCCCCAAACTCATCTGTACAGTGTGCCTCAGGCCTGGGCAGGAGGTGCTGCAGAAAGGTTCAAGGCCCAGGGGCACGGAGCAGGGACTGAGAGCTTCCACCAGGGAGCAATCACAGCTCCTTCAGCCCACCGAAGGGAAGTCTGCATCTTCCCCCACAGCAGATGCCATCTCCTGCGTACAAAGGACACCCAGAGGGGCACCCTCCCCTTGGCTGCCCTGGGCCTTCACCTGAGGGGCATGGGAGACCTCCGACAAACTCTGGAAGGCTACGTTCTTTCCTCGGATTACATGTTTTCTAATTATGAAAAATTTAAGTGTGTCAAATAGATATATGAATGTTAATAACTTTAATACTTTTCATACTTGCTTCATTATTTTTACCTTTTTGTGAAGGCAATTCAAAGCGTTTAGAGCTGTAATGGTATTTCACTCTTAAGTACCTTAGTGTGCATCTTTAAATACTCAGAACATTTCCCTATTAACAATAATACCATTACCATCTCTAATAAAATTAATACTAACTGGGTGCTGTTATCTAATAGCAAGTCCATATTTATAAATGTTGGCGTTTTCGCCTGAGGTTCCTGCTTCCGGCATTTTTGCAGAGGGCAGCACCACAGCCCAGGAAGCTGGGATCTCACCAGCAGGTTCACGTGACACTGCTCAGCAGGAGGCTCAGGAACATCGGTCCAGTTCAGACTCAACGTGACTCATGGGCAGGTTTTGTGCAGACAACGTGATGTTTAAAAATCACTAAAACTCCTATTCCTGGCTTCCTCTCCTGGAGAGGCTGAGCAGCAGAGTCCTCACTGGCGAGAAGCAAGACTCCAGCATTCTTCCCACACTGCTCTCTTCGGTCCCACCTCTGCCTGGCTTCTGGGGCCACAAGTTGACATTCCCTGAGGCTGTCAGAGAGACTACTGTGTCCTTCCTCAGCCCCAGGGGGAGGGGTGAACCAGCTGGAGGCTTCGGTTTCTCATCTGGAAAGTGGATAAAGTAGTGCCCCTCATTTGTGACAACTCAGGCTAAACACCTGGTTGGTAGCACAGCCTGCAGACCCTGCGCAATGTGCTGATGATTCACAGCTGTTTAGGTGGGATTCTCTTCCTCACAGACTGTGTGTAGGGTGGGGTGGGACTGGCAGGGGCAAGGTCAGCAAGCCTGCAGAGAGAAGCGGCCGGCCAGCTTCCCTCAGAGGACGCTACTGCTTCCCCTGGCTCTTGGAACAAAGGCGCACATCCGTGAGGCTGTCCAAGAAGCGTAAAGCCAAGGCACATCACATAGAAGGAATAACAGGCGCAAAAACTTTCACAGGGGGGTCAACTTGCTACAGCTACAGAGGGAAAGGGCTGTGCGGCCAGGGTTCACACAGCCTAGAGGCCACAGAATGAAGCCCATGAGGGTGGCAGGAAGCCAGAGGCGTCCGGCAGGTTGGCACCGGGATCTGTCAAAACTCATCATGACACTCTCCTACTTCCCAATGGTTGTCCACCTCTCACACACACGCCTCAAGACACATACCGACACTCGGCACGGCTCACAAGAACCTCTGCAATGTGACCACAGCTGCTTCACGACCCGTTCCCACATGACCAGTGCTCAGCAGCCCGCCACTTCCGACACCAGCGCTTCTTCAGTACTCCCAGGCTGTGCGGCACCCTGCACACGTCTCAACATACCTTCAGCCTTTGCCCTGGCTGCTCCCTCAGTCTGAAATACCTGGGCACTGGGGCCTTGGCTCCTGACCACCATCTCCAGGAAGCCTCTGGACACAATGCCTTCCTCACCCATACCCTCTTTGGCCCAGTCTATTCATTTTTCTTTAGAGCATTCACCACAGCCTGGGACACTCTCACACCTTCACCTGGGGCTTCTTACCCCTACCTCTCCTGCTAAATACACTACAAATTTTCCTACAGAGGTTTGGATCTTACCTGCCTGGTACACTCCTCTGTCACAGGAGCCTACCACAAAGGGCTTGATAAAACACACGCGCCTTGAAAGAGCAAACACATGTAGAAGGTGTAGAAGAGGCTAGACAGGCCATGAGGAGAATGACCGGGAGGCTGCTGCTAAGGCCCTGAGGAGGGAGCAGGGCGGGAAAGAAACTCCCTGCTCCTAGTACCTCTGGGCAGGAGGCAGAGGGTATATGACCAGGCCGTAAGTGGCCCCTCAGAGACTCTCTCACAGGGGCACCCAGAAGAGAGCCATCGTGGAGGGCCTGGCAGGGCTACACCTTCATGAGGCCTGGGATTATCTGTGAGCCTTCTGGCTGGGCTCCTGGGGTGGCAGGCACAGCATGTACAGAAGTGATGGGACTGGACATACACCCAGGATGTGGAGTCTGCCAGACTCCTCGGTGGCCGCTGCATGAGTCCTTGATGTCACAGGCCTGCTGTCACATTGTGTGGTATTGCTATTGTAACATCACTGTCAATTATAGTGAATAACTATTAATAGATAACACTTTAAAAAACAATGCTCAGAACTTTTAAAAGGGATTATTTTTTTCCAAGCAGAAAGGCTAATTTCATTTTAAACTACAAGAAAGTAAAGATATCATCTAGTAAAGATATCCTTGAAGGAACGTGTCCCTGTCCTATGCATGGCTTACTGCATTCTCAGCAGCCCTAACATAGACGCATAGCAGATAGAAGAGCTGATATGGGGTATGAGAGCTCATGATAACTGGGGTGAAGACGGCCTTGGCCTGGCTGATCAGGAACAGTATCAGATGAGGTGACTAAGTAGACAGCCTGAAAAATGAGAGGAAGGAAGCAGGTAGATGTGGAGGGAGACTGCGGTGGCCTTCAGGGAAGAGATGCTAGTGGTGTGACCCAGACCGGAAACTGGGGAGGACAGTGAGCTGGAAGAAAAAATGGGAGTCTATTTTAGACCCAACAGCCTGCTGGACTTGCTGATGGGTCAGAGTCACTCACTGGATCACTCAGCTCTGTCCTGACTGACCTACTAGTTCATTCATTTCTAGGCTTTCTCTGAAATAAACATAAGACCCGGGACCCGCCTTTGAGGAGCCTGCAGTCAGCGGGGCAACACAGACAAATCAAGTACTGCCAAGTGTGATGTTGCCAGGATAAATGCGTGCTGAAGGTCTGGCCTGGTCTGCTGTGGGAGGATCTGGGGCACTGCATGGTACACTCATCACGGTACCAGGAGGAGGGGAGCGGGGTGGCAGCAGCTGGAGGAGCAGTAGTTACAGTGAACACTGAATCAGGCAGTGGGCTACATATCTCGATGCTTTCTGCACTGTTTTACTGTATTCTCAGCAGCACACTGAGGTAGCAGCTTTTCCGAATTCTCACCTGGCATGAAGAAAACGAGACTCAGAAATTTAGGACCATGTACTCAAGTACAAAGTTACTTTTGCATTAGGGCGGAACAAGAGTTGTTTAGGACCTGGAGTCTGAATCTTTACCTATCCTGCCCCAAGAGAGGGAGAGAAATGTTTCAAGCTGGGAAATGAAGACAGCATTGTCCAGACTGTCATCTGCGAGGACCACAGGATGAAGGAGCAGAGGGGAGCTGGGCTGCTGAGCGGGAAGTGCAAAGCTAGGGCAGTGCCAGCAGCCATGTTACACAGTCTGGACTCCACTCTCAGGGCCACAGGCGCCTCTGAGCAAGACAATGACAACTGGCCTTCTATGACACTAAAAATTCTTATGCTTCTGGGTGTTTTTCCCTCCATTAGATAGGGTCTCACTGTGCTGTTCAGGCTGGCCATGAGCTCACTACATAGTCTGGCCTGGCCTCGAACTCGTGGCGATCTGTCTGTTTTATCCTCCTGAGTGCTACAAATATAGGGATGTGCCACCGGGCCTGGTGCTTGTGCCTCTGTTTTTAGAAGCTCTTCTGTTTCTTCCCGGAGTACTGAGAACCTGCCTTCCCTCTGTCAAGCGTTAGCCAGCCAAGAGGCGAGGCTGCAGTTGATGTGAACTGCGGGCCCGATTCCGCCATCCCCAGATGCAGGGAATGAGCTCAGTCCACCGCAGATGCACGCAAACCCATGCACTTTGCTTTAGTACCAGGTTAATGCCTGGGTTCACAACACCGGGGCGGGAGTGATGGTTTATAGGGAGGCCATTATACAGCCGCTAATTGGAAACTGAGGAGAGAGATTCCTGTTATTACCACTTTAAAACTCTCCACGGAGATATCTGAGCAATAACAGCTGGCCGTGATGGGCCGCTGTAGCTGCCTTCCACACATGGCCTGGCCTCTTTTATGTGTTTCTGATCAGGTATTCTTGGTAAAGCTGCATGAGATAGTCTCACCTGAGATGCTGGGGAAAACAGTGGAACTGCAAAGACAGCGAAGGAGAGAGCCTTCCTCTCTGCACAGGGACAGACGCCATGTGCTCACGCAGGGGCTACTGCTCTGTGCTGGTCTCACCCAGCACGGCTGGCCGGGGAGCGACCTGCTCCAAGCCTTGTACTACGTCAGTGAGTTTCTTTCTAGGTGACCATCAGCTGTGGCACGCCAGGCACCGGATGGCAATGATACGGGCTCTGTTCAGAGCAGTCTTGCTAGGGCAGGGCAAGGCAGGGTGTGTCTCTGAAGCACCGTGGGCGAGGTTTTTCTTTTGTAAACTTCTAGAGAGACCCATTAACTTAGGGGGAAAGTCTCCACTCCTCCTGAATAGACAAGGAAAGCCACCTCAAGATCAGAAATGCTGCCCGCATCTGAGAAAACTGAGGCATGCAGGGAAGCAGTATACATCCTCAGAGAAGAGTGGTTGAACCAGGATTCAAACCTAGACCAGGGGCTGCCAGTCCATTCTTTGGGACAAGCTGGGGCAGCCACATGGAGTCTCACTCTGAACCCAAGCTGACCCTCCTGTAGAAAATCTGAGAGTCCCTGTGACATGAAGTGCTTGGTGTCCTCTGTCTCTCCTGTTGCTGGACCCACGGCCCAGCCTCATAAACGTGATGCCCGGAGGAGCAAGCAGGTGTGCAGAGGGGCAAGGCCATGCAGACTCCCGGATCTGGTCCTTACAGAGCCGGGGTTTGAACCCAAGTCCGCCAGCCCCACTATCAGCACATGCTAAGGTCCCCTGGGCGAGGACAAAAGGACTTCTGAAGACCCATCTGCCTTGTGGTCATCTCAGTCATCACTTCCAACACACCCCACACAAAGACTGCATCTGTAGCTGCCAGGCTGCATTCTGATGCTTTCTAGATAAAACGTTTTCTGCAATGGGAAGAGAAAGGGCAGCATCGAGAGGACATCGCAGGCCCAGAGGTTTTCATATTCTTCTTGTGGTAGGAGCCCAGGGCTCAGCACCTGCCCGATCCTGGTTGTTCTTCCGTCCTCCTTGTACTCCTGCCCAGCTCCGCTGCTCACAAGGTCTCACTTTCATAGGAGTAGGGTGGGGCAGCCCAGGACCACGCAGCTCCTGGGGCAATGCCCAGGAAAGAGTTTGGACAAGAGGAAACAGCTTCCACACAGACTAAGTGTCAGAAAAAAAATTCTGGCCCCTCCTTTTTCTGCAGCAAAGACTCACCCATGTCAAACTTGAGCTGCCAACACATGAGAGAAAGCACATCTGTCTAAATTTAATGTTTAGGGAAATAAACAGATACACAAGCTCGGATACCATTGGTGTCTCTCATTTGAGTGAGGGCAATTACAAACAAAAAGAATAACAAAGGAGGGAAAGGAGGGTGCAAAGGAGATGAATTGCAACCAGAAATACTCCAAGGGAAAGAGCGGGAGGGGTGAGGAGGCGGTGAAGGGGAAAGAAGAAGAATAAAGACCTACCACATGTTAGGATGCTAACACCACAGTTAATGTAAACATGTGCCAGAACACGAGCTAAGATTAATAATATCAGTAAGAATGAAAAGTGGGATAGGGGAATTAGAAGAAGAGATTTGGAGGAGAAAGGAAGGGAAAAAGGATTCAAAATAAAATAAGCCATGCTATATACCTGTGACCACTTGCCAGGATGACTGCAAACTGTATGAGCTGCAAACATTTACTAATGAAACAAAAAGTTAAAATTTTTAAAAAGGAGTATAGTACATGAAACCTCCCCTCCCCCCACCACTGAGCTTCCCATAACCCTAACAATACCCTTTGCTGTGCGTCACCACGTGCCAAGCCCAGGGAAAAGTTCATCTCCACAACCTTAGGAGACTCCTATGGCAGTTCAAGAGAGTGGGTCCATCTTGCCAATGAAGGGCTTGAGGCTCCGAGAGGTGAGAAGCCTCTTCCAAGCTGACTCAGCTGCTGTGATTGTGCCCGTCCTCCCTTTTGGGATCAATGTGTTCACAGGGGCAGGAAACCTACAGCTTTGCTAAAACTAGAAATCAAAAATGAGAGAGGGGCTGGGGATTTAGCTGAAATGAACAAACATTTTTTAGAGGAAGAAGTAAAACATATGAAGAAACGCTCAACATCACTCACTGGTCATTCAAGAGTTGCAGATGGAAACAACACTGAGATTCCCTCTCACTCCAAAAAGAATGGCTGCTATCATGAAATCAATCAACAAATGCTGGCGAGGTACGGGGAGGAAGGAACCCTTCTCCACTGTTGGTGGCAATATAGACTGGTGCAACCACTGTGGAGATAAGTGTGGAGATTCCTCAGAAAACTAGGAAATAGATGTCCCATTTGATCCTGCTAAGGATATGCATAAAAGAATTAAAAGATTCATGTTACCGTGACCTATGTGCACCCATGTTTACAGCAGCTTGGTTTATGATAGCTAAATCTTGGAAACAATCGAAATGTCCATCAACTGCAAAGTGGATAAAGAAGATTTTTTTAATAGAATCGAGTACTACTTTCTTATAAGGAATGGTAAGTTTGAGTTATTTATACTCAAATGGACATACCTTGAGGACATACTTATAAGTGAAATAAATAGGTCACAGACGTGTAGATATCTTTTCTCTGGCATGAGAAACTGAAGATGTAAATGAGTTTTAAAAGGTATAATAGATATTGTGAAATAGAAAATATGCAAAGGGAAAAGGGGGTAGGGGTAAGTAAAGAAGAGAAAGAAAAAATGTAATGGTTAAAAAAAGCAAGCAAAGCTTATGTATAGAAGGGGCAGGAAGACTGTAAGGAAGGCAGGAGAGCGGGAAACATGAGAATTAAGTTGTGTGTATAAGATGTACCAATAAAATAAAAAAAGAAAAATGAACAGCTTTGCACTTCACAGAGGTGAACCAAATGCCATAGCTTTTCCAGCCTCCGTGGAGCACGGCACAGGTTGGCCTTCAGTGGCCACATGCATGATTTCCACGGCAGGACAGCCGCGAGCTCCAGTTGAGCTAAGCCTACTGTTCTGGGAGTCACTGACTATGGCTGAGGGAGATGGAGTGGACTGCAGGGGCTGGGGGGAGGGAGGCTGGTTCATGCAATAAATGACAATGACTCAGAAGATGCTGTCCACATACAAATTGCCTTTTCCAGGTTGGGCAAACCTCAGTGTCAGGAGAGTCAGGGGGTGAAAGGCAACTAAAGTGCTATTGTGGACAGGAACAGCCAGGAAGGGGCGGCCAGGACATGACTGCCAGTGTGTAGCCCTGCGGGAGGGTGGGATACTACTGATACACAGCTGAGATTTTAATGTGAAAGCCCACATCTTAAAATGTTGAAGATCAGTTATAAGCAGACGGAAGGACCATGCAGATCCGGGTAAAACCACCAGTTTAGACCCGCGATCTTATCAGGCGCCTCTCGACTTCCACAGATTCCCAGCCACGAAGGCTAGAGGCAAAGAAACTGAACCACTTACTCTGCCTCTCTGGACCTTAACTATTCTGCCTGTGGAACGGAGATGCTCACAGTGTCCCTCTCAGAAGATTACTGCGCAGGCAAATGAGATCATATTTTTAAAGCAAAAACAATGGCTGCTCTCAGCACTGTGGAGTTAATACACAATAAATTTCCTTTTTGAGAGAATGTGTAATTCAGGATCCCAATGTCTTTCGAGCAGTTTGCCGTATTTTGTCCAACTGAATAACCTAGTAATTCCATTCAGGTGCCTAATCTAGGGACATTCTTGTCCCAAAGAGAGACCTGTTGCCCCGTTGTCGGGAGTAGTGAAGAGTATGAAGTCATGGGTGACATGCGTAGGGGGAAGAGTCAGTGAAAGGTGGCGAGATGCACCCAGGGACTAAAAGTCAGAAGGGCCAGGGCAGGCTGCAAAACCATGCCCAGTGTGAGCAGGCTACTGAGGGGCAAAGCCAAGGAATGAGGCCTGCACATTACAATTCAGTCTCGTCTCCAAGGGACCACTCTCCTACATACAGAGCCACCATGGCAGGGGCTTGTGTCAGAGAACAGGAGGCTGATGGGGAGAAGAAATAACCAGTGCTGAGTTACAGTGACTGGCAGGACAGCAGCAGGAGCAGAGGGACAGTTGTGACTCCACATTCTCATAAATAAGGTCCAAAGAGAAAACAAAAAGGAAAGAAATTTCTCATCTACACCTGTCTGCATTAGAGACCTCCCTCCACGGTTAATAACTATCCAAGCAAGATTCTGGGTTCTGGCACATTTTGTCTGGAAAAAGTTCTCTTGTCTAAGAATTCCAGAGGCTGAGCCTGAGCTGTGAAACTCCAGGTGGAGGTTCAGAGTATGTCCCAGGGGGTTCGGAGTCTTTGCAGGGGTCCCACAGGGCTGTCCTCAGGCATCTAAACAACTCCTCTGGCTGTGCTGGGCCAAGATCGGCACAGTGACGGCCAGGCTAACAGATGGCGCACACATTAAGAACAAGCCAGCTCCCTCCCGAGGCCCTGAGCCATTTCACAGTCTGCTGACGGCATGATGGTCACACAGGTCCGGCTTCCAAATTCCCGGAGGTTCTAACAAAGGCAATGGCCTCATGTGGGACCATCTCTGTCTTCACTGAGCCTTAGACCTTCAATGCAATTCTTCATTCCCAAGGGCACCGACTGAAGTGTCTGGTGGGCACACAGCACAACAGAGACACTGTCAGCACTGCCAGTGTTGTGGCAGAAGCCGAGCAGAGCACTTGTGGATGTGACCTCTAACCCCACACACGTCACACAGGCGAGGCTCGAAGAAGTTAAGTTCTGTGGCCAATATCCACCGGCTAAGGAGGGGCAGAGCCAGAGCTGGAGCAATGCTCACTGAAGCGCTGCTTGGGCTTCCTTCGGAGCTGGCTATGGCTGGGGAGAGACGGGTGGCCTTCAACCCCAGCCAAGAAACAGGAAGTGGCCAGACAGCTACACCAGTTCCTGGAGCAAGTGGAGAGGCAAGAGCAGAGCAGTAGAGCAAACACCCAAAGCTGCTCCCATCCTGCAAAGGCTGATGATGGAGGCAAGTTCCTCCAAGGCCCGCGGCCAGATGTACAGGGTAAGACAGCAACAGCAAGACAGATGGGTAGGAATTCTGTTGACGCACAATGCTCAGCAGGTCACTTCCACAGGGAGCACAGCCCACAGTGCCAGCCCCTCTCACTTTTTAAGGGAAGCTGCAAATCTGATTGTTAGGGGAAAATTTCTCATTTCTCAAATCACAGAGCAGCTAATTCCAATGCTTGAAATCATAGTGCAAACCCAAAATAATATACTGCACGGGAAATCAATAGGTCATCGGAACAGAGGTGTGCCACACCAGTTCTCCCCGCGGTGCAGCTCACCAAACTGCGCCAACCAAGGGTGGGCGCTGCCTGCTGCAAAGGCCAAGCACATACCCAGGGGAGCAATCCTGGCAGAAGGGACAGCAGGGGACCCCGCCCCCCTGCAGAGCAGGACTGGGACACACTAAGGGCCCTCCCTCTGCACCTAGACTCATGACTGTAACTGCCACACCCACTGCAGACCAGACGTGGCGAACACGGCCTTCTGTCAGACCTAAAATGTTCTTCTCAAGGAGCGGGCTGGATCATCCTCCCACAAATAAAGACACTGAGGCACAGGGCTGACTTGTCCATGGTCACACTAACTAGCATCGGAGTTAGAGTTTGCACATAGAGCCAGTCAACTTCCAAGCCCCGCTCCTCTGCTGTCACACGTTGTCTCTCTGTTGACACAGAGGATTTTAGAAAAATCCCTTCTGTTGAACACCCTTCACTCAGCCTAGGGTTCCATCAGAAGCACTGGAAAGATGAAAGAGGAAGGACAGACACCCTACTCTCAGGAGCACAGAGTTTGACACAATGCAAACCAAACAGACGAGATGGAGTAGGGAGAGAAGGGGAGTATTTTCAAGTTCTCCTTGGGGACGTTATGTACCCTGGATTCCATCTCTTCGGTTTCTCCATAACAAGGAAAGTAAAAATAAAATCACAGCCAGGCATAGTGGTGCATGCTATAATCCTAGCACTCAGGAGGCTGAGGCAAGAGGATGGCTGAGCATTTGAGGCCAGCCTGATGTACATACTTAGTCCAAGGCCAGGCTGAACTACATAGTGAGACCTTGTTTCAAAAAATAAATAAATAAAATCAGAGTCAAGTGAGGAACCACAAATATGTCCCAACTGGGGATCCTGGCCTCTTTACCTCCAACACAGGCGTGGGAGCTGCTGGTGTCCACTTGGTCACCCAGGGTGCTGGGCACAGTAGTGAGCAACCAACAGGATGGAAAGCTGGGATCACAAAATGCCCCACTGTTTCGCTACACCCGCCACACACCCCTGCAGAAGCAGGACTCGCTGGTCTACATCTAGCCCGGGAAGAGTAAGCACAGCCCAGTCCTCCTGGTGCTGCTGTCTCCCTCTGCAGGGATCGCTATGGAGATGGGGTTTTATTTCTCCTCCTCCTGCTTCTCTTAATGCTCCCTCAAAACGTCGACCACTCATCTCCCCTTCAGCTTCCCGGGACTGTGATGACAGACATGAGACTGTCAACCACAGTGTGCAGATGGGACCCACGAGACACGAGAACTCAACCAGCTCCCAGACCTCAGAGAGCCTGAGAACAAACAGGGCTTCAGAGGTTTGTTTGCAAAGGGTCCCTGGAAATGTCTCCCCCCATAGCTGAAGAACCCCAAGGCCCTGGGAGTTTGCGAAGCATGGCCTGTGGCTTCCCCCAGCTGCTGCCTGTCTTCTTGGGCACAAGCTGATCAGAACACAGTCACTTTTCTTGCTCTCTGTTACTTATTGCTGTTTCCAGCCATGATAGAATTCGGCCGCCACAGAGGTCATATGGGCTGCAGAGCCGGAAATCTCTGCTATCTGACCCACATGGAAGAGTTTGACCAAGGGAAACTGAACAACAATGTCAAGACGTGAGAGTCTGGGATTCAAGCAGCTCCGTATGCAGTTTTGCACATGGAAAATTTCATGGAGAACCTCACTTCACACAACTAGTAGAATAACAGAGGGACAATGCGCAGACGTTTGTGATGCTGAATGACAGCAAAGATCCTCTTTTCCTTATAAACAGCTGCTCATGTTTGACAAGGACCCGCTTAGTGGCAGGTTTGGTGCTAAATGGTCCGATATGAGGAATGAAACTTGGGTCGACAGTCGGACTACTTGTCTTTGAAGCCAGGCTCTATCAGCCACCTCCTTGGCCTCTGGCCTTTTAGAATTCTTTGTTTTATCATCTCTAAAGGAAGGACAGTAACAATAGCTGTGGTGCTGGACACAAAGGAAGCATTTGGTTTGTGCGAGCCATTAGCACAACCATCAGAAAGCTACCTAATTCTGACAGTAGCGTACAAATTCAGCATTTATAATTCCTTACCAAAATCTTATTTGCTTGTTTAAAAAAAGACAAGGCAGTTAAAAAATCATATGGAAATCTAAGGGACCCACAGTGGACAAGATATTCTTTTTTTTTTTTTTTTTAGATTTTTGGAGACAGGGTCTCGCTTTGTGGTTCAGGCTGGCCCTGAGCTCAGCCTCAAACTCACATCACAATCCTCCTGCCTCTGCCTCCCGAGTGCTGGGATTACAGGCGTGAGCCACCACGCCCGGCACTGTGGTATGTGGTACTGGTTGCTGCTGGGTGTGGATCCACACCCAGCATTGTTATGTGGTTACCGGGGAATCGAACCCGGGCCCTTGCGCTTGCAGGACAGGCGCCGGAACCACTGAGCTAACTCCCCGGCCCAGGACAAGATATTCTTAAAAAGCAAAGTTGGACAAGACACACTTCCCAATTCTAAATCTGTAAAGGATAAATATTTAGATCCATGAAAAAGAACTCAAAGTCTAGAAATAAACTCTCACAAATGATTTTTCATACAGTTGCTTGTGATAGGTCATGAAGGGGGAAAGAATGTTTCTTTAAATGGTGCTGGGACGAGTATATTTCCATGCACAAAATAATGAAGTTGTATGTCTTCCTTACTTCATACATAAAAGTACCTTCAAATGATGCAGACAATTAATGAAAGAGCTAAAAAAACATAAAACTGCTGGAAATTCAGAATGATACATCTCTGTAATCCAGGGTTTGGCAAAACTTTTTTTATATATGATATCAAAAACAAACAACAGAAAAAAACAGTGCATCATTAGTCACCAATATTAAAAAGTTTTGTCATATAAAGTACATTCTCAAGAAAATGAAAAGATAACTCAGAAAATACCTGAAAATCATGTATCGGACATGGGACTTAACATTTAGGGCATATAAAACTATTACTATAATTGAACAATAAAAAACTCCAAATACACTGTAACCTGATTTAAAAACAAAGGATCTCAACAGAAATTTTTCCAAACACTATGTACAAACAGCCAGTGGGTGTATGGAAAGTGCTCAATGTCATTAGTCCTGAAGGAGGCACACATCAGTACAAGATACAACACTGCATGGCTGGGGATCTAGCTCACTGGTTCTGGCACCTGTTTTGCAAACACGAGGTCCTCAGTTCAATCCCCAGTGACCACATACCACAATGCCAGGTGTAGTGACTCACACCCACCAGCCATCAGTATCACATACCACAATGCTGAGGAGGATGGTAGCTATTTCCTGTAATCCCAGCACTTTGGGAGGCAGAGACCGTAGGATTGCTGAGTTCAGGAATTACAAAGTAGCCTGAATTACAAAGTAGACCTTGGCTCAAAAAAAAGATCAACCCTAGCACCCCCTAGCGGAGCTGTAATGAGGATGACAGTTAATAGTAAGTGCTGGTAAGTATGCGGGTAAGTTATAAATGCGTACGTAGTCATATGGTGTTGAAGTGAAACAGTCAGTTTAGAAGGTAATTGGACAGTTCTTCAAAATGCTAAACACAGTTGGCATAAACTATAGTGTGAAAACTTGTGTCCCCTATAATTCACATGCTGAAATCCTACCCCAGAGGGGATAGGATTAGGAAGCAGGGTGTAGGAGGTGATTACATTGCAAAAGTGAAGGATGAGATTAGTGCTCTTATAAAAAAGAGGTCCAGGAAACCAGCTTCTTTCCCAACCCAGGGACATGGCTGGGAGGTATCACCTACAAACCAGGAAACAGATGCTACCAGATACCCAACCTGCTGACAATTTACCTTGTACTGTCCATCCTCCAGTGGTATAAGGTACAAATTTCTATCGTTTCTAGGCCAGCCACTTAGGATATTTTGTTACACCATTTTGAATGGACTAAGACTTGATATGACCCAGCTGTTCCCCTCCTGCATGGAACTGAATGAAATTAAAGAATAAAGTGAAATGACAAAGAAAGGAAAATTTTTGTTTGTTTTGTTTGAGATAGGGTCTCACTTTTGTAGTTCAGGCTGGCCCTGAGATCACTTTGCAGTCAAGGCAAGCCTTGAACTCAGCAATCCTCCTGCCTCAGCCTCCCAAGTTCTGGAATTACAGGTACGAGCCACCACACTTGGCATTGTTATATGTGTTACTGATTTGATGGGTGTGAGTCACCACACCCATATGTGGTTACTGGGAATTGAACTCGGGACCGGGTGCTTGTAAGGCAAGCACTGGAACCACTGAGCTAAATCTCTGGCCCCAAGAAAGGAAAATGTGTATCTGCTCAGAAATGTTCACAACAGGGTTATTCATAGAAGCCAAAATATGGAAACAAGTCAGTATCTATCGACATATGCAAAATGTTACATACACACACACACACACACACACACACACACACACAAAGGGATATTATTTGACAATAAAAAGGAACAAAATACTGATAAATGCTACAATGCAGGTGAACCTTGAAAACATTATTCTTCCATGAATCACAGTAGGATACACAGTGAATGATTTCACTGATAAGAAATTTCCAGAATAGCCAAGTATAGATAGAAATGGATTAGTAGTTGTCTAGGGCTGGGTACTGAAGAGAAATTGATAGAGAATTTCTTTTTTAGGGTGATTATTACATAGTCTACAACTGACCACGGTGATAGCTGGACTATTCTGCTATTATACTAAGAACGACTGACTTGTATACTTTAGATGGTTAACTTTCTTGACATGTAGGCAATAGCTCAGAGACCTGTTAAAAAGAAAAGCAAAAGGAAAAGAAACAGGTAAACAACCTGGACAGACCAGAGAAAACCAATCTCAGGATTTTCTGAAGTGCTGGAGAGGCCCCGTTCTGCCGTATGTCACACGCATCAAACCCTTCCTGATTGCAATGTGGAAGGGCATTGACTAGGCCCCTCGAGAAGGTTCTGACTCATCCTGGGGAGCCTTCACCCACTGTGCAGGGCCTGGCACTCCTCTGGCCTACCGGCTGCAACACCCTGACCTCCCAAGGGGGACCTGTCCAAGATGTCTCCTCCTCCTGCTGCTCACAGCTGCCTCCAACGACAACATGATGCCTCCTGCCAGTCCCAGACATTCCCACCTGGACTGCACCTGGGCCGGGGCTCTGTAACTCAGATCTTTAAAAATAAACACGGATGCTGCTATTTCCAACGTTTCCCCCACCTGACTAATTATTTATCTAGCACCTGCTTTGTAAAAAGAAACTCAGCAGGGAAGAGATGGGGAGAAGAGACTGGGAAGAGCCAGGCAGCTCAGAACAGCAGTGGTGGGCAGGAGGCCCAGCAAGGTAGGGAGCGTGGCTGGTGGGAGCCGTGACCCTGAGATCTCAGGAGGGGCCCGGCAGGCCCTGCAGGGATTCCATCAGTCCCTTTCCAAGAATCTGGTTCTAAACTCATGAAGCAAGGTTCACAGGGTTAGAGAGAAAAGCACTTGCATTAAACGAGTTACCGAAACTGTGGTGTAGTGGGAGAGGAGCTTCTTTTCTGAAGCATTATATAAGATCTAGCAGCAAGTCTAATCATTACAGACATTTCAAAGTAGTGACAAAATTTGGTCACATTAGAGACATGAATGGCAACTGTAATCAGACATCAAAAAGACTTGTTATTGATTTCTGCTGTTGCTATTAGAGTCTCCTAGATTTCACATTTGAAGTTCCCGATTTCAGCAGAGGGCTATAAAGATACAAGTGTATTTCTTTTTCACTGGTCATTTGGATTTTGTCCTCAGTCCGCAGACAAAGTTGTAGGCCAGACAATCAGGCTGAGCCCTCAAAGAGGTTGCTCTGAGCCTCAGTTTTGTCACCTGTAAATGAGGCCAGGAATGGTGCCCTGGCTGGCGTAAGGAGCTGATGAGAGGGTGGAGGAGTGGGTGGCATTAAAGGATACACTGGCCAGGGGGCCCAGAAACTCCCACATACCACCCTGGCTTGGCTACCCCCGCCATTTGCAGCTTCCAAGCACTCTTTAGGCCAGGTCATGCTCCAAGCAGTCACTGGCATGACCTCACTTAGTCCCTGAGATGAGGCCAAGAGGCAAAAACCATTGTCTTTACATGTGAGGACACGAGGCACAGCGAGGTCACATGTAGGTCTACACAGGGGTCAAGTTTCAGCCACGTCCACTGTCCTCATCCCCTCTCCCCCAATCTCCAGAGTCCCAAGGGAGGTTAAGGCAAAGCCAGACTTTAGGCAGGAGCCTTGGTTTCCAAAGCTCACCTGTCTGCAAGGACCATGGCACCTGCCAGCTCAGGTATGGTGTGCGACTGGACACATGGAGGCCCACATCAAGAGGCAGAATCTTTCCCTCTCGGGGACAGGAAAGGCCCGGTCAGTGAGGAAAAGCAACACCAGGAGGCCTGCACCTGCCCCGAACACTGTTTCCCTGCGGCCTCCTACATGACACTCTCCAAAGCTCAGTGGAGGAGTCCTCTCCGGGCACTATGACTAACTCAGTGCACACTAGAGCTCCCCACTTCCTCCCTGCACAGCAAATTAGAGCCAACTGAAGTACATTTGTCCTGTCTCCTGGGATGATGCTCTGCAAGGGCAGGAACCACAGCTATCTTTTTACCACTGTCTCAAACGCAATAGCTAAACAAACAAGAGCAAACACACAAAAGAAAAGGGAACAGGAGACTCAGCCCTGCCTGCTTTGTAGTTCTGCTTACAGGCCAAACAGGACCCAGGCACATGCCAGTGGGCCACCTGATCACACAATAACTGCACAACAGCTGCGGCCCTGAGCCCAGCACTTGGATGACTAAGCAGTTATCTTCAAAGGGGGTAGGACCTCTTGGAACAGTGGCCTCATGATGGCAAGGATCCGTGCTCCTCAGGGAGCCCATCAGCCTGAGGCTCTGCTTCAGGGATCTGGGTGTGGCCTGAGGTTCTGCAGGTTGAATAAGCCCTGGGGAGGCAGAAGCTCTGGCTCACCGACCCCAGCAGGAGAGGAGAGAGAGTAGATACGAGGCAGTTTTAAAGTCAGTCCTGGAGGTCCTAGTCGGTACTACTCATGTCAAGTCACAGCTGAGTTGGAAAGGTGCTACTGACCCGTGAGACCATGTGCCACCATGTTCCTTGTTCGTCTGCCTAACAGCATGGGAATGAGGGCACACGACTCCAGCGAGGCTCCAAAGGAGAACTGGATTCTCAAGAAAGGTGCTTCCTCAGCAGGGTCCTGCCACCGGCCCACAGGCTTGCAGACCAGCCACCAGTATTGCCTTAGTGCCTTTCAAAACTAGAATGGAAGGCTTTGTCCTAGAGGTTCCAGCCCACTCAGTCTGGGGTGTGATTTGATGCCTGCATCAGGTTAAACTGCAGTGATTGGGATACCCACCCAGAGCGGGGAAACTCAGAGGCCTCCCATGCAGTGGTGCTGTCCGTGGTGCTGACGTGGGACGTGCAATTAGGTCTAAATATTAATATTTACGTCGAATCCCGGGGAGGGAGCCATTTACTACGACACTTCCTTTGAGAACCCAGAAAAGATGCAGCTCCTGCACTGTGAGTGCTGGCACTGTAAGCACACCTATCAGTCAACTGGAGCACAAAAGTGACGCTCACCCACTGAAAAGCAAGGCCGGTATGTTCGGTTATTTCCAGAATCAAAACATTGGCAGCATTTGCAACAGTTCCCAAAGCAATGGGGCAAGGACATCATTAATAACTCTCCAGACTAGCCTGGGCGTTAACAGCATTACTGAGACAAATAGCCCAAATGTCAAAAATTACTGTCGATTCTTTTGCTCCAGTTGAGGCATGCCCGGGAAAAAACCCTAGTGTGTGCTTTCTGCTGGGATTCCCTGCTGTGGGACAGAGGACTGAGCAGAGGGAAAGAGGAGAAGATAACAGGTGGAAATGAGGATTAAGCAGGATGCCAGGCCTCGTTGGCTGGTTCATCTTTCCAACTCCTCTGGAAGATTTATGCACCTGTCCACAATGAGCTATGGATCCATTACCAGCATGCAGAGCAGTCCTCAGACCCAGCAGCAGAAGGGCAAGTCCAAATGATGGCCCCTGCCAGCTTTGGTCACCCTTCCACCCCTCAATTTTGACCCTTTGTCTTTCAAAGGGAGCTGCATAATTTCACTCTGGTTGACAACAGTGGACAGAAAATAATTTTATTTGCAAGGTTAAGAAATTCTGGGCTGTGTTGCTTCTAACCTAGCACTTTCTATGACCTGGGTCACTTTCTCCCACAGCTCCAGATTAATTCCTCCATTAGCTATTTTACGTCATTCAGAATGATTAGGTCTTCTCTACATGTTTTTATTACATACATTATCTGTTCCCTCCAAATTGTAATTCTTTGTGAATGCAGACTTTAACTGTTTAGTGCCCTGGTTTGTTCCTATGGCTTATACAAAGAAGATGCAAAGCAGGAGCTGCCAAGTGACAGAACGATGTCACCTGTAGTGGTTACCAGGCAAGGCCCTCCTGCTAAGTACTAGTCATCCTCCATGTCATTTTCCAAGGATTTTCTCAAGAAAAAAGAAAAACAGCAGCAACAACAAACCAACTTAAAAATCCCATTTGAAACACCATGGTACTTTCTTTTGCTCTGAGGATTGCAGTCAGCCTCCTTGGCTCTGCGTGTGGGTGCCTGGTCCGCCCTGTACCCACTGCTTGCACCCATGCTGCTTGCTCAGCAGTGTCTGGTCTGACAAGACCCAGCTGGTCCAGGACCTCTGCTTGCAGGACAGCTGTTTCTTCCCCCTGGAACTGTCCCACCTCAGTCAACTGTGGCATCCTCAAGACCCAGCACAGGCAGCTCCTCTGTCTGCCACCTCCCGAATCACCCCTCTTTCCCCTCGTCACTGCCTGTGCCCTTTCCTCCTGGTCACAGTGCTACACTCTTCCCCTGGAATCAATTTCTCTCACTCAAGGATCTCCCCACTGGGACTGTGCACGAGGCTTGCTCAGCCAGGGTCCCTGTAACTGGTCCTGGGAGAGGCCAGGGCTCGGGCTGTGCCTGAGGGGTTGGCACAGACTCAAACTCCTGGGAGAGCAGCCTGCTCCTTTTGTTTGAGTTCCCAGCTGACAGAAAGCCTAGAGGCAGGAGGTCACCTCTCTCAGGAGAGTCTGCCCCAAAATGCAGTCAACTCAGAGAAAAGCAGACAGAAAAAAAGAGCAAGAACCAGTGAGAAAGAAAAGACAGACTGGACAAGACACATGTCTGGTAATGTCCCTGAGGTCCTAGACTCAGCCATTCTTGACATGAGAACCTAAACCTCAGAGGTAGACAAGCCAATACATTCTCTTTTTAAATTTAGAAGTTTGACTGTGTGCCTCTTGCAGTGTGAAGTATCTTTGATGATGTGATTTACCTTGTCCTCTGCATACCTGGATTTAATCTCCCCACAGAGCTCCCCAAGGGCAGGCGGTAAGTCTTACTCCTCTCAGAAGCAAGAAGACTGAGGTGTCATAGGTACCCACTAGTGGGAAATTAAAGAATGATTTCTCTCTACCCTGTTGTTCTCAGAGGGTCTGTGTACCACAGACTACTTGCTGTGGGCCTCCGCACCCACACACTCACCTTCCAGACCTTTGATGTCAGATCCTGGCAGTAACAGGAAGGGGTAGGTCCTAGCTGCTGAGGAAGAGAAATCTGTGAGCATCACTACTGCTGTGCTATCTGCTCACCGGGACTTCGTCTGGGCCTGGGCCCCCTGCACAGTGAGGGTGAACTCACCCGGACCTATCAGGTTTTCAAGATCGGGCCTTCCTCTTCCAGAAGTGTTATTCATTCTCTGGCTACTTCATGCTTCAAAGCTCAGATGAAAAAATCGCCCTCTAAGAAATCCTGCCTTCAAGTCCCCAGGGTGATAAAATTCCAAAGTTATCAGCGCCCAGCAAATTCCAGAAGGCAGGTAAAGGTGACCTGGGGAGCAAAGCCCTGGGGGTAGAACACTGGCTGCCACAGAGATGGAAATGTGCAGTGAAAAGGAAGAGCGGGCCCACTGGCCGGGAGCTGGGAGCCTTGCCGGCACCAACAGACACAGAGCATGCCTCAGGAGACATGGTCACTGGCTGACACCTTCCCCCTGCACAGTGAGGCTGACTCTCCTGCACAACCTGTCCCTGCCGGCTCACATCCCACACCTGCACGTGTACCAGTTCCCCACAGTCCCCGAGACTCTGCACTGACTCAGCCCCATCCTACCAGCTGCAGACATGGTGCCTGCCAGGCACGTTCGTGGGTCTCCTGGTGGCGCTGGCCCTACCCATCCACCTTCCACCTGACAGTGCAGCTCGAAAATACAAAGTGGCTCTGGTAACTTCCTGCTGAAAACATTTCAGTGGCTCTCTTCCAGTATCTACATATACCAACTTTGGTATCGGTACAGGGGAACAAACAAGTGACCAACGGAAAGCACAAGGGCAGCTTACTTACTCCAGCCAGGTGAAGAAGTGTTCCCTGAGAAGGCAGATCGCAAACCCTGGGACTTGAAAGATGAGAAAGACTCAGCCATAAGGGTGGAGAACCAAGCGTTCTAAGAGAAAACGGCTTGTGCAAATGTCCTCAGGCAAGAGAAGGCTTACAGGTTCAAAATTTCAGAAGAAGATGGGCATCGTCAAACGAGGTGTGGGCGATAATCCCTTGGCCACCTGGGTACTTAGATTAAATGACAGGATGCAGAATCTTCGGCACTGTGCCTGGCATGGAGTTGGCCTCAATAATGTGCCATGTTCTAATACAGATGGTACTGCTGATGTGAAAGGGCTTATTTATCTCCTGTAATAGGAATAAGGCTGCCACATCATAGGGGAGAGCTAAAAGCCAGAGTCAAAAGCTCCTCTGTGGCACAAAACAACTCCATTTTTACTGGCTTATGGGGATCAGGCACTTAACTCAAGAAAGCTTCAAAACTCATTACAAGAAAGAACTTTATTTTTCCTCAGGAGGCAAAAGAACTGAGAAGTTGAAATGATGAGAATGTTCCAAGGGGCTGGCTAATTGGAATGTACTTATGAACTGGTGGAGACTGGCTCCCCAGAAAAGCACCTGACATTGTGCCCTGTACTTCTAGAACACTCGGTTTTCTGCAGCCCATTTCAGAGAGGAGCCAGGGAGCAGATTACTTTGGGCTTATTCTCTAATGCCACATTAAAGAATGCAATTTGGAGCCCAGTGTTCCTGCATACAAACCACAAACTCAGCTTCAGCTGATGGGATTCATCGGCCCGGGTGTGCGTCAGGTTCCATGAGAAGTTGTGCTCTCCCAGAAAAGCAGTCCCGAGAGGGGGAGCAGACATGTAAGCGAGCGTGCACTGGAGCACCACGGGGGGTTGGGGGAAATGGAGGCAGGCACACGGGCACACTGAGAAAGGCAGGCAGCGAATTCCACTGCGGAAGGGTCTTGACCTGCAGCTCCAAACAGGAGACAGGAGTTAGTTAACCCTTGCAAAGGAACATCAAGACAAAGGGTGATACCCAGCAGATACAGACCCTAGAAACTACTAAGAGAAATACTTCAGTAGAAAAGTGACCAAAAGATACACAAAGGCAAGAAAGGAAAAAAGGAAATCTGCATGGCTCAACATCATGAACAGGTCACCCACTTTACCAGTAATGGGAATTAAACACATGGCCAGATACACCTCTGTACCCACTCTACTGGCATAAATCTTAGGTCTAGTGGTATCAAGGGGTGCTGAGGGTGTGACTGAGAAGTCCCATCTATCTGGCTGGAAGTGAGCAATCGGTGGCTCTACCTTGGAGATCCATTTGCTAACAGTTAGACACGTTGAAGATGAGCATGTTCTGTAGCCCAGTGGCCTTGTTCAGACTCAATCTAGAGACACCAAGTACCAGGGTGAAGGACATTTGCCCAAAGATAGGCACCGTAAAACGGTCTAAACAGGAAAATCTGTATAGCAGGAAAAAAGAAATCCAACACTGGGTGGTCATACAAAATATGGATCAGTGTCTCAGTTAAAGTAAATTAATCACAGGGCCAAACGTCCAAATGAATAAATCTCAAAAAAATCTAGTGTTAGTCAATAGTACAAGTTATGAAAGGATATATAATAATGATATTATTGTATCATATCAGAGTAATATAATGTATCAATAAAGATTTGAATTAAAAAAACAAGAAAAAAATCATGATTGTACTTAATACAGGTACAAAATCATGAGCAGGAAAGATGAAGGGCAAGTCCACAGTGGTTGTTTCCAGGAAGGAGGGTACAATGAAAATTCAGCAACATTTTACGATGCCTACTTTCTATTTATTTTTTTTAGGTTTTTTGAGACAGGGTCTCGCGTTGTGGTTCAGGCTGGCCCTGAGCTCAGCCTCAAACTCACATCACAGCAATCCTTCTGCCTCTGCCGACCGAGTGCTGGGATTACAGGCGTGAGCCACCATGCCCGGCACTGTGGTATGTGGTACTGGTTGCTGCTGGGTGTGAGTCTCCATGCCCAGTATGGTATGTGGTTACTGGGGAATCGAACCCAGGCCCTTGCACTTGCAAGACAGGCGCCAGAACCACTGAGCTAACTCCCTGGCCCAATGCCTACTTTCTAAACATTCACATTTATTAAATCTAGATAGTGGAAGGTTCCTGTTTGTTATGTTTTCCTGTAGACTCTGGAGAGCACTAGAAATATTTTGTAATAATTGTTTAAGAAGTTAGCAGCAAATCAGACACAGATGAACAGCTGCTCATTCTAGATGCTGGGTCTCTGGGTGCGCGTTGTCTTATTCTATGGATCCTTTTTCCTTTCCTTCAAGAGGCTCTATTGCGTGAACACACTGGGGAGCTCACTGTCAGCCTCACCACCGTGTGACACGGCAGCCCTGTGGCCAGCAGTTCCATTCCTAGTATAGACCCGAGAAATCTGGCCTGAGAACCAGCAGAAGACATGTACAAGAATTTGATTACAGCTCACTTCATAATTAAGCTAAAGGACATGACATCCAAACACCAAAAGTAAAAGGTACTGAAACTGTAGTTATCCATTATTCATACAGTGTAATACAAAATGGGCCCAACAGCTGTCACTTGGAAAAGCATGGAAAGACCTCAGAGGGACAACGCTGAGAGAAAGAAGATACAAAGGCTCACATGCTCTGTGACTGCCTTTCTGTGAGGTCAAACAACAGGAAAACTACTTTGCAGCATTAGATCTAAAAGACCAGAGGTTCCTGCTGGGGAGGGGAACAAGAGGGGGCTGCTGCAGGTCAGCGGCCCAGGTCTGTGCCTAGGTCCATTCCTAGGAGCACCTTCATTATGTGACGATTCACCAACTGCATCCTCAGATTGGAGGCACCTCAGCTTAAAACATAAAAATAACAAAACACCCATCACCATAACAACAAGGTGAGAAATAAAGAGAAAGAAGATGAGAAGGGAAGAAGGAAGAACCGAATATGTATGTCAGAGTTATCACAAATTCCAAAATAATGAAAACTGATGGCAAGGCTTTCCAGAGGCTTAGCCATCATTTAAGGTCTCAAGATGTTCCAGATGGTGCATCAAACAGCTCAGGTCTCATTGGAGCTTCACAAGCACCTGGGCCATGGACACCACACTCCCATGTGACAGACAGCTCGGGCAGAGGAAAGTCACTCTCAAGGTCAGCCCCTCAGGGTGTGTTCTGGGGACAGAAGTTGAACCAAGGTTACTGAGACTCCACAGCCAAACTCACAGCTTCTGGACTGTGTGGCTTCTAACCAGGCACATGGTCCATGACAGCACCTGCCCGGAACGGCAGGAGGATTCTGACTCTGAGCCTCAGAACAGTACCAAGGAAACAGCCAAAATGGCAGCAACCTGACAGACTGAAAATATTCTTTTTCAGTGTGCTAAAAATGAACCAAGACTGCGATCCTCAGCTCTCGTATGTTAATCGGAGCACTGGAGGGGAAGGTAGTAATTATTCTCAATTACTCAAGAAGAGAGTAAGAGCTGCGAAGTGCCCTTCTACATGGAGATTTTAATCAGTGGTCCGAAAACGTAAGGAAAAGCAGCAGATGTATTGCAGGTTAAGTAGATTCAGAAGGCCTGTAGAGCTGGAGGAAGAGATTAAATAATGATATACAAGCAATTTAAAAGCCCCAGCAATATTGTGGACAACATTTAATGCCCTGCAGACAGTCAATTGTCCTAAAATTCATGTCAATTACAAAACCAGTGGGTTGGACACAGAAGTAAGGCTCTCAAATGCAGCCTGAGATGAGAGAAGAGGGGAAAAGGGCCCATCTTGGTTGCTAATTGGGAAGGCCCGGATGAGTCCGACAGCCTGTCTGTCATCAGGCATAGAAAATTCGATGTAAAGAACGGTAAACCGCCTGCAAAGTTCAGTCACGTCAACGTGCAGGGTGCAGTGAGGATGGTGCCACAGGAAAACCACCTCTGTTCCCGTGAGTAAGGACATACAACGTGATCCTGAAGACAAGAGTGGCGCCGGACACCACTTCCTAAGCAGTTTGAATCCAGCTGTTCACCCAACAAGGGGCTCCACAGCTCCAGGCCCGACACTCCGGCAAGCTCTAGGAAGACAGACTCAGCAAGGTCAGGCTCCACCCTCCAATTCCGTTGTATGCAGCGGGGTGGGGGGAAACACACATGACAAGCCAGGCAGTGTGGCGGAGCATGCAAAGGAGCTTGGGGCGGGAGAGCTCACACTTTCAATTCAAGGACAACTTCCTGGAGAGGATGTGGAGGCGAACATGACCCACAATCCACGATTCAAGACACCCTGGGCCCAGCTCCCTGTCTGCTACACGTGAGACCCTGGGCACAGGGCAGCAAACACACTTCTGCCTGCTGATTCTTAATCATTTCTTTATAAATGAGTTTGATTTTTTATTGAATTTTAATTTGATACTCTCGAGAAGTCTCAACTTATTAAATACACACACACACACACACACACACACACACACACACACACACACACACACATACATTCCAAGTCTGAGCTCATCTACATCTCTCTCCTGAGGGGATTTTTCTGTTGGGGGATTTTAGCAACTCTCTCCTGGAAAAGACCTGAGGAGCTTTTATTGTATTAAAGAGAAACACAAATGGATGACACGTAATGAGCTCAACTTCTTTCTTCTTGCTTAATGTGAGAGAACCAGGACTATTTAGGCAGGGCTTGGGGGACGGTTCAGTGACACACAAGCTTGAGACTAGAGCTTCCTCTGGTTGGAGCTTCCTTCCCCCCCCCCACCCCAGTATCTCTCTAGAAAACCTGCAGCTTTGAGGACAGTGTCAGCTCTGGCATCTCCATGCCAAGCAGGGGTCAGGCTATATGTCTGGGACTGCCTTCACTTGAGGGGGTTTCTGCAGCTCTGTACAGAAACCTGTGGCCACTGACTTTGCGGTTACCCACTCCCAGACCTGGTGTGGGTGCGGTGGCATTAGCAGTCTGGCTCACTTCTGGGCTCTAGCACTTACGAGCTCCTGGGCCTTGAGCAGGGTGATTACTGGCCCCGAATCCTGGTTTCTTCATGTAACAAAACATTTTAAAGAGGACTTGAGAAAAAAATACATCTTCAGTACGTGAATATAAATCTCATAGTGTGCATGCCCAGCATGGGATGGCTGGCTCCACTCTCCACAGAATCACAGGGTGAGAGGCTTCTAGAGGAAATGCTCATTTGAGGCTCACCTACCACACGGGCTCAGGGCCCTACGTCACCCAAAAGAAGCAGACGCTTACACGGCTGCTGGTTGTACCTCACCACCAGCTCCTGAACCTCTTCATTTAACAAAAAGGTACACTGCACACACCAGACATGTGCCAGACACTGTTCTAAGCGCTTCACAAACGTCACCGCCTTCGATCTCCACTGACACAACAGAAGAGCTGACTGTCTCTGGGTTACAGAAGGGAGACAAGCGAGGGAGGTCGAGTAACCTGCAGCCGGCCTCACAGCAGTGCAGCCACAGGAAGCTGCACCCCTCCCTCTTTTGGATTCTCACTATCTCACAGACTCTAACTTACTGCTGGTCAAGTCCTGCTGCGTGCATTCACACAGTTAATGGAGTCAGTGAGTGGAGCAGTGAGTCCCGTGCCTGCTCAGGAGTTTCCAGGAGTCTGGGAGAGACCATGACGACACGCGTGTGCATGCACACGCGCGCGCGCACACACACACACACACACACACACACACACACACACGGGTGTGGGACCTCAGCAGAAGCAAGGCGGCCGACCTTCCACCCGCTCTACATAGCACCTGGGTGGAGGAGGGCCTCAGGGAGTCGGTGTAACTGTCCCCAGCTGTATGGGCCAGCTCCTTTACACTCACGCTCTCTCCAGCGTGCTCTGCAGCCATCTGCTGAGAGGCCTGGGCCAGAGATCAGCCTCCACACTGCCCGGTGACATGGCCTTGGGTAAGTCACCTCACTTCCCTGTGCCTCTGTTTTCTCACCCTTAGAGCAGGGGAACAGGCAGCAAAGAGAAGGAAGCGATAGGCAGAATGATGTCCATTCCTCGTCTGTGACCTGTGACATTACCGTGCCTGGCACGGAGCTTCTGCGCAGTAATGAAGGGAAGGATCCCAGGTGTGGAGAGGGCCCTGCGCTACCCGAATGGGCCCAGTCAAATCACACTCCTGGGAAGCAGAGCACCTTCCATGCTGTGCTGAGGACGGTGCACGGTGCATGAGAGTGAGAATGGCAGGAGAAACCTAACACTGAAGGGAAGGTCCGGCCACGAGCCAGAGAATGCAGGCCACCTCTAGAAAAGAGAAAGGCAACGGCTCTCCTCCAGAGCCCCCAAGAGAAATTAAGTGTCAGCCATGCATTGTTTTAATTAACCTGATGAGCCCTGCGTGGGATTCTGAGCTGCTGGTCTGTATGTGAGGCAGATGGAAGAAATGCACAAACTGCTTTCCCATGAGCATCTTCTTGTCAGGTCGGTCACCACAAGCTCCGCTGTCCCCTCCTCTGTCTCCCTGGGCTGCAGGAAGCTCCTCCTCTAGCTGCCACTTACTATTCTCTGCACAAAGCTGTTGAGGAGATTTGGTCCCCATGTCCATCTGTGTCTTCGCTATGCCTACGCACACCCTCGTGCTCTAGACATGCTGGCGACATGGGAACATGGATCAACCTCATCTCCTGCAAGGTGTCCCTGGCTCCCACCCTTCTCCTGCGCTGGTGGCCCTGCGGCCCAGGCTGCACTTCAGATACGCCCACCAGGAGCCACAGAGGAACGGCCCAGCTTGGTGCACACCAGTCTGTCCTCTGTCCCACACAGCTACAGCCACACTTTCTCCAAGTAGGCGGATTATCTGTGGCTCTGGGGAAAGCAGGTTTCCTTACCTTGGTGCCAAATGAATTCTCAGAGACTGAATCAATTACCATAGGAAGGAATGACAGCCCTAATCTCACTAGGTCCCTGAGCAAGGGCGGAAACTGAGCAACATCATCCAAGATGAGTCCTTGATGAGGCTCTCATGCTGACAGGGAACAGTGGGGCAGAGAGCCTCCTGGGCAGCTCCACAGACCTTTCCTGCTACCAGGAGCCTGCTGGCCTCCTGCCCATCATGCAACGAACATCCTGCCAAAAGTGGGGTGAGAACAACCTCTAGCCACCTGAAGGATTGCTACTCACTTCTAGACTTCAAAATCTTTGGAATTAAAACCAAGACCCAGTGAAGAGAATAGAAAGCAGCTTTCCATTTATTTCTGCTCACATATTTATTAACATGCTGACAACAGGGCCACAGTTCGCATGTCTCCCTGCCGGGCAGCTCTGAACCACTGCTGGGACGTGCATGACTGTCCTACTGGGCAGTACGGGAGCATCCCACTTGGTGATACAAGCCGCCCGATGGCACAGTCATGCACATACCACTGATGGTTCAAGCTAGTGGGAATGTGGTAACCTAGGCCATGAATCCGCTGTGTGTCAGGTCCTTTTCTAGGGCCTGGCACAGGGCTGTGAGTAGGACAGACCCAACCTACCTCTTAGGTCCCTACCTGGTGCAGAGATAGAGCACACCCAAGTGCACAAAGAAGTGAGTTCAATCAGTAGTGTGATGTGAGAAGAAAGGTAAGCAGAGGTAAGGGAGAGATGGAGTCAGCTCTTTCTGATGAATGGCCTCTCTCTGTCAACAGAAATCTGAGCCAAGACCCGAGGAACCAGAGGAGCTGTCCATGCAGATATCTTGGAAGGGCCATTCCAGGCAGAGAAGTAGCAGGTGCAAAGTCCCTGAGGTGAGAGCCATGCGGCTCTTGGTAAGGCAGTTCAACTGTGAGGAGAGGAGAGAGTGAGGCACAAGACAAGATGGAAGGTGCCAGGGCAGTCACTACAGTGACACAATCGGATTTATGTTGTACAAACTTCACTCTGGATACACAGTGAAAAACAGACCACAGCAAGGCAGAAAGGAGAGGGGCAGCCATGCAGGGTCCACATGAGAGACACCAGGGGTTAGGCTGACTAGCTAAGTGGGGATGCAGGAAGTAGATGAACTGGGTGTCTCTGGACAGCAGGGACCACAGGACTGTCAATCTGGGACTGGCAGTGCTCTTCTGTGACCTCAGTCCTGCTCCACGATGTGGCTTCATGAAGCACCACCACCACTCCACGGAGCGGGGCATGAGAACTGACTGTGAAGGTCCTGGTTTTCCTACTGGGCACGCAGCACAAGGGCACCCTTTGTGCCTTGTCACTGCTATGGCAATGTAACCTGCTCACAGGTTACATGTACTTTTAGGAGAAGCTTTGAGAGTCCTTCCTCTTCTCCTCTTGCCCCTGTTGTCAACATCAGGCAACATGTGTAAGATGGGTCCTGACAGCCTGGATCCTACCATGGTGAGCACAGCTTCCTGCCAGCCCATGGAGAATATGAAACAGAGCCAAAATGACAGCTTTAGCAGTGTAAGGCACCAGGATCTCGCAACCGTCACCTCAGCTTCAAGCTTACCACAACAAAGAGAAGCCCTACATCTGTGATACTTAAGAGTTGGGGAATAACCTTAGTGTCCCAGCTTTCTGCTACGTGTAACTCAGCTGCAAGGAAAGGCCTTGATCAAAGGTGCACGGATACCCACGTCACTTGCTTTGATATGCTGCGAAGGCAAGGGGAACGCTGCGACATGCTCGCAGAACCCACGGGCCTAAAATTAAACATGTGTGTGGCAGTTTAACAACAGGAATTCTTTGGTAAAGACAAATTTTGGGGCCACAAATTATATGACAGCCTGTTCTTATTTTTAAGTTTTAATCAGCTCTCAGCCTTTTGGCTAAGAACAAGTGTATTTTTAAGTTTTACTTTCTTGAGACAGGGTTTCAATGTACTTGAGGCTGGCTTTGAACTCTTTATGTCATCCTGGAATCTCCAACTTCCTGCTTTAGCTTCCCAAGTGCAGGGATTTCAATTGTGAGTCAACATGCTCGGGTCACAATACACTAATTTTATCAGTAAAAACCAGATTCAAATTGGAGTTGAGGTCACATTTGAATTCTAAAACTGACAATTACCAGTGATGGCATTGTGGGGAAATGATATAGAAACTCAGGCTAAAAAGATACTTATCTGACATATGAAAAAAGGTTAGACTATGTTTAATATTTCCTTCAATTATGTTCAGTCTTTGCATTTTAGATTCAGTTAACGGGTCCAAAACTTAGGGTAGCAATGTATTTAAGATTCAGTGAATGGAAAGAGGTCTTGCTGGGTGTGTGCCTAGCAGTCCACGCTGACCACTTAGTCATCCTTGAGGCAATGCAATCAAAGAAAAGATTCTGACGTGGCTGATTTTTCTGGGCCAATTTAGAATCAAAGCACTCTAGAAATTTTGTCCACAGGGTACCAAAGCAGAACGAAAGCTTGGTCTTAAACTGAGTTCATCAATCACCCCTGTGAGCCATTGGAAGTCCTGAGTCCTGAAAACTTGAACCCTGAAAACTGGAAGAACTACTCAGATCCTCCCTGGGCAGCAGCCAAAGCAGCCTAATCCAAAGTGGGAGAATCTTTACTGAATGAAGAGGAAAAAAGGAATCCAAGTTCACTCACTGTCCAACCAGCCAATGAAAAGCTAAAGACCCCACAGGCCGTAGAGGAGGCTCATGACCACTGTAGGCTATCAGTTCAACCCTTGTCGAAGGAGCAGGACTATCAATCTGATTACACATAGCCAGTGCACTCGGACAAGCCAGTGTTCTCTGGGCCAGGCCCACCAAAGTGGTATCCTAATCTCCAAGCTCAATGATCTGCACATAAACTATGAGGAGGAGATACTGCCGAATGCTGCTCTCACCTGAAGGTAAGCAAGGTCCTGAGGATTCCTTCCAATGGGAACTCATACATAGCCCCTGCCACTTTGACTGCTTCCTACTCTTCTGAATGACTTCATTCCCCCAAATCCTCCTACTTCTCAGGTCTAGTTTCATCTCCCTGAACTTGACCCTGCATAAGTCTTGGGACTGTTGTTCTTGATAGAGTCCATTTTATACATGTTTTAAGTGCAGAGCTTAAGAGATATGAGATGGTAATGGTGCTTCTTCAGGATGCAGAGGAACCATTTAGTGATGTATTATGTATGGTTAGTCTAAATAATGGCTCCCATTGATGTCCTAAGCCCCAGGACCCTACAAGGAAACAAAATTTAGCCTAGATGATTAAATTAATGACCTTGACATCGAGAGTATCTTGGATTGTCTTGAGGGGCACATCGTGATCACAAAGAGATGGTCAAAACCCGACAGTGCGATAGGACAATGAGGACAGAACCAGATGTCAGTGATACAACTGCTGCTTGTTAAGACAGAAGAGGGTCAGAAGCTGAGCAACCGAGTCACCCTTGGGACCTTCAGAAGGGTATGCCCTGCTGATACCTTGATCTTAGCCCCACCAGACTGACCTCCATGATCTAAGATGAATGTGTGCTGTGTTAGACCCCTCTGTTTGTAGTAATTTGTTAGAGAAGCAATAAGAAACTAGTATGCAACAAAAGGCATTTTACTATCTGCATCCCCTCGGTTCAGCTAGTGCCAGAGCAGCCAGGCCAAGCTCAGGGACAGTTTTAGTGAACCTGCCTTCAAATGAGTCTTAAAATGATAACACGGTGGATAGGCAGAATTCTGTTTTAGGACATTTTAAGACTTTCTGGGTTGGCCCTAGGATTTCCATGAGCTTATAAGTCATTGGGTTAAATCAATATACAATGTATCCTTCTTATTTCCAAAGAATTACTGTAATCCTTGCTATAAAGAAGTGTAGAATTTTTAAGTCTTCTAAGTGTGTTGGTTCAGCTCCATTTTCCTGTAACAGAAAGATGGAAGACACCGATTCTAGGCCTCAGAGAAAGCTCCTTTAAAATTATTCATATTAAAATCTCACAGAACTTGAAGTGTTGAGATTTCTAATGGTTTAATCCAAAAATGCATTCATAGACTAAACTTCAAGAATGGAAAACAATATTCCATGTAATGAGAACCCTAAAACAAGCAAGAGCACCCATCCTATTTTCACACAATTTTCAAGGCAAAATTGACTCAAAGAAGCAAAGAAAGTCACTATATGTAGGTTAAAGGAACAATTCAACAGGAAGTGACAGCAATTATAAACATATATGCACTAAACATTAGCACACTCAATATCATAAAACACACATAAAAGATCATAAACATCAGCACAATTATGGTAAGGTACCTCAATACTTCCAGACAAAAAAAATATCAACAAAGAAATATCAGAACTGAACTAAACCTTCAAGCAAACGGACTTAACACAGCCACGTATGTACACATAACACAACAGTTGGTAATCACAGTACCCTCTGTGGGATTCCCAAAGGCTGGCAGAAGGGCACAGAGACTCGTACTCTGCTTTTCCGTGAGCAAGGCTCAAGGGCCTCTTAAAGACAGAAGCTAAGAAATCCACCATACAAAGTCTGCCACATGCTTTGTTAGTGCCACAGGGTGGTGGCTGCTTGTGCATCAGCACCAGCCAGCTAGTTAATGGAGACTGCTGGGACTCAGCTCCAGAGCTTGGAAGTCAGTGGGGGGTCTTGGGTGGAGCTAAGAATGTGCATTTCTAGCTGTGAATGTAGCTCAATGGTAGAACACTTGCCTAGCCCCAGGTCTGATACACACACACACACACACACACACACACACACACACACGTACTACCAAGCTCTCAGGCAGTGGTGATATGCTGGCTGGCAGCTGGCATGAGCAAACACAGTTGAGGATCATCCTCAGTACAATCCCCATTATCTTTCATGTTCTGAAAAGGGGCTTGACTCTGCCCTGTCTGCCCGCTAAGCTATTCAATATAGTGGTATCTCAGTTCACACTTAGTGAATAATTTGGTTCGCAAACAAAAATGTTTGGCAAAATTGTGTTTTTGTTTGCAAACTCTGCATCAGGGTGAACATGACTACAGCCATCTTTTTTGCATTAACAATATATGTGACCATTTTCCCCAGAATCACTGAATGAATTAATTCCATGAACTGAGGTGCCGTGGTACTATAATTGTGAAAGTACCTCCATCTTCTAATGGACTTGGAGCTGCAATGCTCTTGAGCCAGCTAGAAAGCTGTTAAACCCTTCAGACCCCAGGTCTCACTCCAGATTAACTGAACCAGAATAGGGAGCTAGAAAGGAAGGGGTGGGATCCCCAAGCGATGCCAAGTGCAGAGGGTCAAGTGAACGCCAACTAGCTTCAGTGGACAATGAGTAGGCGCCATGCTAGGCCCAGACCATCCGTCGGCTTCAGTTCTGGCCAGGTTTCTTACACAGCAACCTCTTGTCTAGGTGCTTAGTAAATGCCTGCTAGCAAGTCAAACTCATCAACCAGCAAGGCTAGCACCCCCTCCCTCAGGGACACCAGGAAGGACACACAGAAACAAACAACATCACCATAAGTCACTGCCTTTCGTGATGGTAATGGCCCTGTGATAAACTCCTCTGAGAAAGCCCCGCCCCCAAGCCATGTGTCTAGATGAATATCACGATAATTATCGATCAAACCAGAAAAAAAAACAAGGTTCCACAGCAGAGGCCTGCAAACTGCAACCATAGGACAAACTCAGCTGCCACTTATTCTTAAAAACAAAATTTGGAGGCTCATTTATGTCCACACTGTCCACAGCTGCATTCATAGCACACTGGAAGAGCTGAGAATTTTCTGCTGAAATGGCACTCGTTAAGTCCCCAACTGAGAAACATTTACACTGCAAACTTTCACAGATATGAAGGGACCTCATATTATGAACGTTCCTGGGTCAGAAGAATCTTGGAAACAGTTCACATACATGCCTGCCGGACACTGCCCCAGTTATACCACTGTGTGCTCACTGTGCGGTGCACCAGTGCACAGCCTGCAATGCTCAGTCAGAGCCCAGGATGTCTGGAAGCAGAGGAAGAGCAGAGGTGAGGTGGAACGGCTATGGAGTACAAAGCAACGTACACTGTATTTTTGTGTCAAAAGTGTACAAGAATGGCTTTGCTCCACTTTTGAAAAAAATCCAACTTACGAACGCTCCTTTGGAATGCAACTTGTTTATAAGGGACCTACTGCACTTCACAAAGTCAAAAATATTTGCTTTTTAGCCAGGTGTGGTAGCACATTCCTATAATCCTAGCATTCCAGAAGCTGAGGCAGAGGAATCACTTCAAATTCAAGGCCAGTCTGGGCTACACGGTGAGCTGAAGCTGAGCCTGACATAGTGAGACACTGTTTCAAAAAAAAAAAAAAAAAATTGCTTTCTAGAATTTCTAGGTATTTTAAAGAAAGTTTGCCAACTCTTGTCCTGGAGAAACTCACACACAAGAATAGTGGTATTATCTTCAGGTGATGGAATCAAGGGTGACTATTTCCTTTTGCTATTTTGGGTGGCAACTTTTTTTTAAAGAGCACACTTCAATAGAAACAGAAGAAAGAAGAAGAAATGACATGCCCGAGTACAGGCTGTGGCTGGAGGGCTGCCAGCTCCTATGGAGGATGGTACCTTATTTCCGATGGCCTTTTTGGGTGGGAAGTTGTAGGCCCGCACTTGAGGATACTTGTTTTGCAGCTTGTGGTGCAAACCCCGGAACTCTGTGTACCGCCGGTACACATTCCACTCGTCATCTTTTATCCGGATATAAACCTATTGGAAAGAAGAAAAACAAAGGCGATGTAATCTTCTCTTAAAACCCTTGGCACAGAGGGGTAGGTTCTCAGGGCTCTGGTAAACCAGGGCCAAGTTGGTAGCACACACTACTGGGCATCACACGCCTGGCACAGAACAGGGACTCATTGGTAATGACTGGACAAACGTGTACATGAGGGACCCTGGCATGGAGGAGACAAGATGACCTCGCATATGTTCTCCTCAAGTGGAGTAGAGGCTGACAGATAACATTTCTGTGCTGTCGTCGCATGCGCATGGCTGTACTCACAGGGTGCCGGTAAGATGCTACCCCCTTCTCTGCCATTTGCTTCTGCCCAGTGTGGCTCAGAACACAGCTCATCTCGCCTCCTGAGGTGGGAGGGAGTGTCCATGGCAACTGAGCCAGGGGGAGACAGACCACCACATGGACAGGGTTGAATTCAGTTTGGGACATGAGCAAAGGGGCTAATTGAGATCTACCCATCAGAATGGGTCTATTTCACCTCTAGATAGACAGGATAAACACACTGGCGGACAAAACCTCTTTATTTGAACCAAGGTGTAACTCTCAAGAAAACACTCTGGGGGTATAAAAACTAAGGGATTTCTCCTGGGCCCTAGCACCTCTGAGAGCACACAGCACTGTGTTCACAAAGGAAAACAAAGAACTGGGAAACAGATCAATGCACTTTATAAAAAATGTATGAGGTAAGAACGGCCCAGGGAGTGAAATCCTGTGTGATAAATAGCTATTGTAATACACAATCAGTGAGTGTCAATATCCATCTACAAGCCTCTTTAACTGTAAAAACAGATCTTTCTAATTCGAGTGATAAATTCTGCCTGTACATGAAAACCGCCCGTCTTCTCCAGGTAAAGGCATTACATCTTTGCACAGTGTGGCTGTTCACAATATCCCTCTGAACAGGACAGGGGAAAGGCTTATCCCAAAGAACTTCAATTTTAATGGCTTGAAGTTTCCAGTAAAATTAGATGGACAAACAGAAAGCCCCAAGGAAAGAGGGACAGTAACAAACCAGCTAACATACATCTAGTCATCCAAATCGGGCTGCGGGCTCAATCGCATCTTATGTTTCGAGATTCAGTGACAGTGTGAGACCTTTGTAAATTGGGAGGATACAGTGTAACAGCAGGGACCCGTGGAAAGCCTCAGGGTCTCAGTAAACAGTCTAAGTAAACAGTGCAGGGGAGCCGCACAGAATGCTCATGAAATCATCAACATCATAAGAAGGCACAGTGTGAATTCTAGAAAAAAGGAGTTGATAATCCTGCTCCATTCTAAATTGGCCGGACCCACTTGGCTGTCTTTGGATGCTGACTATTAAGACGTGAATGGATACACGTCCAGAGAGGCTCTCCTCAACTGCTGCATGAGGTGCGGCCCATGACCCTGCAATGTTAGCTTCATGTGGCAAGACACCCGAAGGAGAGACTCTTAGGCTCAACTCCAGATGTGCCGACTCACAATCTGCACTGCAACAAGGGATTCCAGGGGCTCATTCACACTTTATACGAAGCCCTAGGAGATGATCTGCAAATTACCAGATTAGATATGAAAAATGCTGAGGGATGATAAACCCAAGAAAAGCAGATGCAATAGAGATCGTCCCTTCCTGGAACAGCTGTTCTGAGGAATAAGAAGGACTGATGTGATCCGTGCTGGGAGGTTTCAGGTAATGGACTTGAAGCAGGCAGCCAGAGGAAGACCAGTTTCAGAGGGAAACATTTTAGCAGACAGATGCTCAAAGGCATGTACCATATATCTTCAGAGGTTTCTTGGTGCTAAGTGTCTAGACAGTAGTAGATGATGACTAAGAACACTGATAGCCCAAACACGCCAGAATCTGATTTACAAAAATGAGATATTTTAAAAATCTCCAAGGATCTGAAGGGGCTTGGCTGGCTGTGGACACCTGAACTTGAGGCTCTCACAGCTCCCCAGACTGGGTCACACATAAGAAACCAGCTCGCAAGTAAACCCAGCAGAGATCTGAGGATTTGAAGTACCACTCTTAAGTGATAGCAGTACCAGACACCCACCAAATGTCCATTTTCCTCCAAAACTGCTGGGGAAGCAATGTGATCATCAAAAAAACCAAATTCAGAATGCAGAACTTTTACGCTGCCTTTTCCTATCTCCTTTGCAGATAAGGTTGGCTAATGAGGTAAGAGCAAAACTGGGGTCTTCTAAATTTTATAAGAAATTTCTTCAGAGAGCACTTGATTCAGCTTATCAAGCATCTTTTGTACTTTTTCTCTCTGAAACATACAGGGGATGACTATATCCTTAACCAGTGATCTTGTGATTATAAGATAATCCTGAGAGGATAAGACAGAAGGACTCTGATGAAAGTCACATACCAATTATTAGATTAATTACTCAAGATTCACTTTTAAACAAAAGAAAAACAGTCAGCTGCACTAACCTCTGGAGGCCTTGGAAGCCACAGCGTGCCAAAGCTTCCCTGGTGATTCTGACGAGTGGGCCACTTGGGGATCCTGCCCTAAATCCCGAGCTGGAGTTGGGCAGAAAAGCTTCACCACTGTCCAGCTAGTCACTCCATCTGTGCAGCGGAGCTGAGACCAGCAGCTCCCACCCAAGGCCATATGAAGAGCATTAAGGACCATGAGCAAGGGTTCTACACCTGGCATCACACAGACACCACAAAGGCCAAGGGCAATCTGCTACAGGGAACAACAGGGGACTAATGTGGACTCTCAGCCCAGCTGGACAGGTCACAGCAATGAGACAGCACATCAAGCATATGCCACTGCTCCAAAGAGGACACTCTGAGTGTAACACATGAGCACTATTTCCTGGTTCCTAACAGACCCTGGCACCTTCCAGGAACATAGAGCAGCTACTCTGAAGGGGAATCCAGACAGCAAGAGGGAGATCAGTGCCTTAAAACAGTGAGATCATTAAGAACAGCTGGGAGGGTGAAGTCTCCAGAGAAATGACTACTGCCATTTGCAATCAGCGAATGTCAATATACTGGATATATTAAGACCTCATTAGCATAATAATAAAAAGGCACTGTTAACGTAAACAGTAAGTTCTGACTCCACATGTTTGTCTTGTGTACTCGACATCCCACTGTTTTCACTCCCTAGAAGTCTACATTTGTTATGTTTATGTTAATGACTCCGAAATCTTTGTTCCAGTCTGTAGCTCTGACATGAGGTCTAGACTCAGACTTGATGCCCCATGGGGAACTAAAACTCACCATGGCTCGGTCTGCATCCAGGATGTGTCTATACATTTGCTTCTCCTGGGACCTCGTTCCTCCACAGAAAGGAAGCCAGAACTCTGGGCGTTAACTTTGACCTCCTACTGTAGTAACCACCCTCCCACACACATCCAGTGAGTGAGCCACAGGCCTGCCTGCTCCACCTTGAAATCCACCTCCAAGTCATCTCTGCACTGGGTCAGTACATCCCGTCTCTAGCACAGCAAGTTCTGGGAACTTGTGTTGGGTTCCTCATCTAGCTCTCCACTCAAAGCCCTGAAGAACTTTGGAATATATAAATTTGTTGCATTTTCTGTACAATTCTTTCATTTCTTAAATTCTTGAAATGCCTCCAACCCAGAAAGATGCCAATTTGTTGCACTGCTTTAAAACATTCTGTAAAATACTCAGATCAGAGTAACAATTCTAGAGACGGCATCCCTTGACCTTCCAACTTCCTCCTCATTGTATCCCCACCATGGGGACAACAGATACACCAAAGAACTCAGAACTTCTGAAATCTAAGAGTGGAAAGCACCTCAAGGAACAAGGCTAGTGTGACAATCCAATCTCCCACCCATTTTCTGCTCCTTAAGAAAGATACCCAAGTCCGTGTTCAAGACAAGTGGCTGGCGTGAGGCCGTCCCGACTGAGGGTCTGAGTGAACACCCCGGAGAGGGCCCACCACTGGCACAATGAGCAGGGAAAGGAGAGGAGAAGAGTCAATGTTGTGCAGAGAAGGGATGTGGTATCACCACAGCACAGTCAGTAAGAAGCACACCCTGCGGAGTTGCGTAGGAGCACAAGTCTGCAGCCACACTCAAAGCCTGGTCTATCGGATGCTTGCTACGCACCCTGAGAAAGTCACCCACCTTGTCGGACCTCCCACCCCTCAGCGAGCTAAGCATGATGATCTCACCTCCCTGAGTATGGAAAGGAATAAGTGAATTCATCCATGGAAAGGGTTTAAGACAGTATTTAATAAGCAATTAAAAGTGGGACCTTATTGTACGTGCTACCACTATTAAATTACAAAGAACCGACTTCTAAAGCCTCTGATCTTGGCGACCAATTATAACACAATCTCCCCAGAAGACATTTATATTTGCCTGATGGAGCGCAGCAGCATCACAGAAGGCAGTGCTTCCCTCACTGCTGAGTGCTTCTGAGTCTCAGCTCATTCATCTGTGAAATGGGTGTAAATGAAAAAGATGCCTCAAAGCAGCCATCAGAATGCTGGCCCTCTGGAACTGTCAGCTGCTGCCGCTGTTACTAACGCAGCTGGCTGTCATTCCCAAACAACCTCATCATAATCACAGTTCACCAAAAAGATGAAATTATGCACACATTAAACAGCATCGACAGGAAGGTCACACAGTGACTTTACAATGTCTATCCGAGGGGTCTTGCTTGGTCAAGTAAAGTATGCAGTTTTCTGATCACACATTGAATATATTATGCCCTGAGTCACTAATGTTTTTAATAAAAATATTAAAGTGTGATGTGCCTCCCTGAGAAACTCCAGAACAGGAATCACACAACACATTTTTTCTTACGGGCCCATAACGGAAGCTCTGTGCTGGGCCTGAGTGATACCCTCCCTTCCTCCCAGCCACCACCGTAGTCCAGAGAATCCTGGCTTCTGTGGGACCCGTTTCCTCCTGTAAAATGACAGGGGAGTCAGGAGGGTCTCTCAGTCCTTGGGCAGCTCCTCAGCTCTGATCCTCTGAGTTTCTGGATGATTTGTAAATGTAAAGTCTCCCCTGGATCTCACCACTCTGCAGCCCACCCCATTTCACTGTGGACACCAAGGTGTTCACAGACCAGCATAGGCCAGACCTGCAGCCCTGCTTTAGGGAAACTTAATTTTCAAGGGAAAAAGCAATAGTAAAAACATCCTCAGATCTTTCTTCTGAGCCTTAGAGTCATCCAGGCAGGCCAAAGGACATAGGGTGGTAACAAGTGAGTGTCAGGACCTAAGGGCAAAGGGGGGCTCTGGGTGTTTCCACCCTACCTGTTTTTGCTAGCTTGAGTAGCCCAAGACCTTGTTGCAACTGTATTAAACAAGCTAGGGAGAGGGTCCATTGCCAGGTCAAAATCAGCAAAATAAGGTCATTTCTAAACTCCAGCATGATGTAAATGCCTTTGATGCTCATAGCTGCCATTCCTAAGGCATATGCTCTGCATGGAGCATGACACCACGTGCTTCACATGCATCTCCTCTATGCTCAGGCTAACCTGCAAGGCACAGGAGCAACAGTGTCTTCCTGATGGAGACACGACAGCTCATGTCACTTGTCTAGGCAGGTAGGCAGATGAAGAGTTTGAGCTAAGAGCTGCTGGTTACCCAAAGCCCAGTGCTTCCGACTCCAGCAGTCTATGGCAGAGACCGACTCACACCCCAAGTTGGTAGTGAAGGTGTTGGAGGAAGAAGAGCCTCTTCTGGCTTCCTTGGGGCCCAAGTGCTTCTTTTGTGAGCAGATCACATGACTTCAAAATGTCTCCCTCATACCAGAGCCTCTAATCTTAACCATCTCATTTATACTTCTTCTTTCCAATTTCCTCTAGTGCTATTAAAATTGCCCAGAGTTATCTAACAGTCTATCCTTAACAACAACGCTTTCAGAATCCAAAATTGAGAAACTTACATTGTAAATTAAGTTGTCCTTGAACTATACTTAATCAAACCATGAGCTTATTTCACTGAAGCATTGAAAGAGCTGATGCTCAAAACTGACAGGGCTATTTATGTATTTTACTTAAAAGGTTTCTTCCAAATGAAGTTTGATCATTCCCCAATTCCCTCAGCTTGAGCCATAAAGATAATAATTCCTTGGAGAGATAAAAAGAGTCAACCTCTTCTGACATAAGCAAGCTCCCTTTTAAAACAAGCAATAAAAGACCACTTCACGTCTTATTTCTTTGACTCAGCAAAAGAAAAACAAAATTAGAGGGTAATATCCGCAATCAAGATTCAGGGCAAACCCTCTGTTCTCTGGTTTAAAAGAGAAAGTTCCGATTTTGGACCTCATTTCTTAGTCCAAGCAAAGCCATGTAATAATATGAGGAAGCAGAGGGCAATGAAAGAGTGAAAGAAAACCTCAGTCCACTAATGGAGAGGACTGAGAACAAACTCTTGAATGAACAAGACCTCGGAGAAATGCTTCCACTGAGAAGGTGAAGAACTTTTATGGAGAAGATCCCATAATGGCAGATGGACATGGTGATGTGCAATGAGAAATGCAGGTATCAACAAACTGAGAAGCCCAAGAAAGCCAGACCCAGGAAGGCAGGGCAAAGGGAAAATCCACCCGACCACACCCAGATCCAGAAACGCAAGCTGGGCTGACTGTGGATCATGGTGCCCCTTGCACCCTGACGGAGGAAGCCAGTACCTCAGGGGTAGTCAGGCTGCAGGGCCAGTTCCTAGCCTTCCTATCCTCCTCACAATGAGCAAGAACCCAGAAAACGGGCTATTTGCAGGGCATGAGAAGAATTGAGAGCCACTAAGCAGTGACTGAGATACAAGCAGTGGGCCCACGGGAAAACAGCAAAGAGCAAGGGCCTGCGAGGGCCTAGATTTGAAATTTGTGTTAACCTTACATCTAAGTAAAAACAAAATAAATTCATGCCTTCCCCATTCTGAGAAGAATGGGTTCTCTCCCTAATTTTGGAACTAGCCTATGCACATGGCCAGAATGGTGCCGGGGGTTCTGCAGGTGAGTGTCCACACAGACCTGATGTGCAGTAGGACATTAACATTGGAAAGGAAGCTGAGAAAGACCTGGATTCAAATCACAGCTCCACGTCTTGCTAGCCAGCTGATCATGGGCAAGTTAATTTACCTTTGCAAGTCTCAATTCTCCATTTGAAAAATGAAGGTGAGGCTGACAGCTGTGTCCCTGGGGTGGGGGAACTCAGTGATTATGTTCAGGAAAGCATTCTGTGTATGTATTAACATATTTAACTGCCAAGTGGTTTATGTTTTAAAGGCTTGTGCGTGCTATCTCTCTCTCTCTCTCCGTCTTTCTCTCTCTCTCACACACACATACACACACACACACAGGATGGGGAAATAATGAAGAAGTGGACGGAAAGACAAGAAGAGAGAGATGAAGACTGAAAGGCTTATTTTAAGTGGGTGGGAGTCCCAGCTCTTGTTGAAGCCTGCCAATCATAGGCACAGTCTCTTTTAGCCAAAGCATGGAGATCGTGGGCCAAAGTGCATAGTGAAACGGTACTGCTGGAAGCTAATGCAGAGGAAAGGCCTGGCAGTGCATGCGGGTGCTCCCTTCTGGCTGTGGCCTGGGGGATGGTACCCCACCTAGAGACTTATCTTCTTCATCTGCAGAATGGGGATGCAGCGGGCTCCCTGGGTGAGGTCATAAGCCTGGCCTGTGCCTTGCAGGCTGTAAGCGATGATAGTTGTTAATATGGCAACTCCTGTCACCTTTATCATCCACCGCCTTTGTGTACATGAACTTACCTATTATGGAATTAGGGGTAATTATAGGATGTGCAATCATGAAATTAAAGCAGGTAATTACCATGCCTAATTAATTGTCAAATTGTCAATTAGGCTAGCAAGGAAACACAAACATAAAGAAAGCACAGTCTGTGGATTGGGCAGCTAAGCATCTCCTCTGCTTGCAGAAAACTCAACAAAGACCGCAGAGTTCAGTAACATGGGCTTCTTGTGTCGGCATTCAAATACTAAAACAAAACCGGGCAAGCGCTTCTTGTACTTCTGACTCACAAGCTGAGGGCTCCCCTGTGTTGGTGCAAGAAGCAGAGACGTGTATAGAGCTCTGTCACACCCCACCAGGGGCCTGGGCCAGGGCCAGGGTGCTACTTAGGAGGAGGCACTTATAAGAGATAATAACTTGATAGAGGCTGTAAAACTCTGCACGCATCAGGCCTGAGATGATGTATATGCTCCAAGGATCACACATGCTCATTTGCACACCATGACTCGGACCAAAGCATCAGGCTGCCCTCAACGACTGAACTTACCTCCAACACCTTTCCCTTTCCCAAGGTCGTGTAACTTCTGCAAGATCCCAAGTCCTACCCCTTGGAATAGAATGCTTCCTTTGCATGTCGTGTAAATCAAGAGTCAAAGCACCAGAGTTAACTCTACTTTCTGAGACTCATGGATGATGAGGTATAATTTAGAAGTAATTTTTGTTTGCCAGAAATCTTACATAAAAATGTCCCTAGAGCCCTGCAGTCTTGTATGCCTTGAACAGCTTCATGGAGTAGCTAAGCGACATGTCCACCATGACCTGGGGGGCAAGCAGAGACCCCCACATGGGGCCTTCACTCAATGCTGCACCCAAATCATCCTGCATCTTCTCCATCTCAGAGAAAAACAAGCTCTGTGAGCTCTCCAGAAAGCTGACCCCCTTTATGAGGCCTGTTAAATGCAAAGACAGCCTGATGACATCAGGATAATAAAGAATCTGTTTTAATGGTTTAAGATTCCTAATTCATTTTGCTTCCTTAATAGCCAAAGAGTGAAATGATTTGTGTTATGGTTCGCAGCCTATGTTAATGTATCCTAGCAAAACTTTCCTCTTAATGAAATGGCTTCATGTGTTATTAACTATAAGTGTCCTCGCTGCTAGAACAAAATGCCCGAATCACTGTATGATCATGCTGATAGAGGTATTACGGCAGCCAATGCCCAGAGTAGGACGAACAACTTAGGCAAAGAAAAATGACTTTTCAGTTCACTGGGTTACATAAATGAGGCAGACAAGTAAAAGAAGAAATGTGCTATTTACTCAGAATTGCCAGTACAATCCTGCAGGATGCCGAATGAAGGTTTAGATGTGGCAGAAATCCTGCACAGTCTGCTCTGTCTGGAACAGCAAGACTACAGTCGTTCACGTGGCTGACACATGGACATCGTTCTGCAGGGAGAATCGGAGTACACAGCTCTGCTCACCACATGCAGTGATGCTCTCCTGTTCCTACACACTCAACACCAACCCGGATGCTTCTCCAAGTGGCACAGTCAGTGGTGCTCAGAGCCCAGCGGGCCGCCTCCTGGAGCGTATTCACCCCAAGAAGACCCCTGCCTGGCCAGCAGATTACAATGGGGAAAACTTAATTTCATATGGTGATGAAGAGCTGCGGAAAGAGAACGAGGTTCTTTCAGCTACATCAGGCCTTGAGGAGGGGAGGGTTAGCTGAGAAGGAATGTTTGATCTGGGAAAAAGGAAGACTGACGGAAGGGTCAAGAACATGTGGTGGGTGATTATATACATATATGGATCTTAGTCATCCACCACTGAGCCATAACAGGACTATGCCATCTGTGGCACATGCATGTCCCTGGGAGATGCTGTGTTAAGAAAACAAGCCAGACAGGGGGGCACACCATCTATGATCCGGTATGTGGAACCTGAAAATGTCCAACTCACAGCAGCAGAGCACAGACAGGAAATGTCAGAGGACGGGGTAGGGATGGAGTGGGATGTTAAGAGGGCTGTTGGTCAGAGTACTACCTTTCAGTCATAGCATAACTTTGGAGATCTAATTATGCACCACAGTCTATAATACTGTATTGTCCCCTTGAAATCCTGAGAGAGCAGATTCTCAATGTTCTCACTCCCAAACACACACAACATGCCCTTTATGGGTGGTGCTGGGTATGTTAACTGATTGCTGCAGTGAATCTACAACGCTTACACCTATGAAATCTTCATCTTACACCTTTCAATGTATGCAATTTTGTGGGTTAAATGTTTCTACATTAAAAATTAAACAAATGAAAGATGATGGAGGAAGAACACTCTAGCCCGGTCTTATCAGTGCCGGAGGAACACAAGGCACAGGGCCAGCTGCTGTATTTGGGCTTGAAGAGCAAGGTGGAGAAAGCACTGGACCCCTACCCTCTTCCCAAGTTGGAGTGAGAATGGCCGCCAGTGGGCAGCCTTGCTCAGAGACCTAGTGCCCCGGCAAAGACCATCTTCAGCTCAAGTAGCAGGAGAATCACAAGGGGCAGATCCCTGAGGTCACAGGAGACAGCTTCTGGGAAACTCAGAGTAGCTGCAGCCGCTTTGATGGGAGCTAATTACTGGCAATCAAGCTGCTCGACGCTCCAAGGCTCATGTCTGAAGAAAGAAAGTATGACTTCACCTGAAGGCACAGGTTGCAGCCTGGGTATTTGAGTCACACATGTTACACACCCATTCGCCATTTTCTTTGTGGGAGATTTTCACTTGCTAGACACAGGCTGATTTGTTTGTAGCACTGATGTTAAGCATAGTTTTGAGATTTCACTGAGAAGACAGGAAAGGATTCTGTATTTTTCCTCTGAGATGTAAATACCAGCCAAGTCTTCCTGGAGTGGAGGAGATACAGTGGGAGCAGAAGCCAGACCTCTATTTATCCTGAAATAATGTTATCTAGGGGCCACTTATGATACACTGGTAAGTATGACTCCCTGAAATAAGACCAGCAAATAAATCAAACCATCTACAGTGTTGTTTCAGAATGCCAGTAGATTTTAATGTCCTTTATTTTGGTTTTTCAAGTTTTCAGAAATTCTTTTTTCAACATTGATTTTGGTAATAAAAAAACCGAATGATATTTGTCAAGTAAGTAGGCCTCCTGACCATCACCATGACGACAATGCATGTCTGATCCTTTTTTTCTTCAAATATAATTGCATGGATGTTAAACTACAGAGATGTTTGAGCAGGTCTGACCACATCAAGAAAGGAAAAGAGCATCTCTGTCCTTCAGGAATAAAGAGGCAATAACAGAGTGAGGGGTACACACACAAGGCTTCAGGAAGAGCGTGCTTGTCAGGGAACACACGGCCCTCTCCTGGCAGGAGACCCCACTGGGCATCCAATGTGAGGCCTGAACCCTGGCCCTGAATGTCCGAGATGTGGACCTCTGTATTTGCCTAAGTTTTTCAGTTGGATGAAATTTGAAAAATCCCTCTTGGAAGATGTGATGTTCTAAACTGTTTTCAGCCACAAACAGAACTACTATGATGGATGTAGTGTTATTTTCACCCTGCATCTCTGGAGCTAGGTTTCAATGACAGCACATGTTTCTCTTGCCTTGGAGCAAGGGAACAAAGGGCCTTGGTGAGAACTCACTCAGACTGCAAAGTGCTACATGAGGAGAGGGTCAGATCTGCCTCTACCCTGAGCCAGAGCAAGAGAAGAAGCCAACCCACCTTTGACCTCATGCTGCAAAGCTTCAAAAACGTGCAGTACTGGATGTTCACACACGTCTGACCTGCTCCAGTTCACCCAGTGTCTACTAAGCATCTACGAGATGCTCAGATGAGGGCTGGTCCTGGCCAGGCGGGTGTAGATGCAGCTGGACTGGGAGCACACAGCAGTGAGTGTGAGCACAAGCGCAGGGCCAAGGCCTCCATAGGGAGGCCACCAGGGAAGGGTTCCTAGAGGAAGCCATGCGTCGGCCAAGCCCTGAGGCGTCAGTTAGAACTGCACTGGGCCAGGCAGGTGACCAGAGGCAGGCCAGGCTAGAGCTGCAGGAGATGTGGTCCGCTGAATCGCATGGCCACCTCCCCAGATCAAACATTCTTCAGGACACACAACTGTAATAACAGAATGGTGACAGGACCCGGCAGAACTCTAAACTCTGAAGATATCAGAGAAACAGCTATCCTGAAAGATGGTTTCAGGGCTTTCACTGCTGGTGGCAGAGCTCCCGCTGCAGGATGTGGCTGGGCTGCACTTGGCCTCTGAGACACTGGCTGAGTGATGAAGTACCAGACTACCATGCAGCTCTCATGAGCCAGTAGGCCACGGAGGCAATAATTCAGCCAGCATGGCCGTTAGTATGTCATCCGCTAATGTGATTGAGGATGACTCTCTGCCTCCTACTACTGCTAATTGCCCTTTAAGGAACTACAGCTTCTCTTGAGGCACAGAATTCAAGCCCCACCGGGCTCTGCCCATCTGACCACGTGTCTGTCTGAGGGCTAAAGCCACACTGGAGTGACGCGCTCTACGCCCAGAGTGAAGCTATGTACCGTCCTGGTGGTGTCGGGGCCACTGGCCCTTCTCGTCTCAGCTTGGGAACTCTGATCACCAAGAAGAAAAACATTTCTATGGCTTTGGGGAAATGTAGGTTTACTGAAAGAATTGAAGAGATCCAGATATCTGAGAGCAGAAGTGCTTCCAGGTCTCCTAAGGGACTGAACCACCACAAGGAAGCCTCCCAGGAGCAGGACAGGTGGCTGCCAATCCCCAATCTCTCTCCTCGTGTGCCCACTCAGCTCTGTACTTTGTCCACCCCTTGAGCTCATGGTACAAATATGATGTCCCTCCAGGTTCCCACAGACATGCAAGCCTCTCTATCCGGGAAAGTGTGATCTATTCCTGAATCTTGATATGACATGAAATCAAGGTCTAGCCAATCAAATAAAAAGAGGATGTTTTACCCAGGCCAAGCCAATCACACCCATATGTATGCTGAAAGGCTGGACCTTTTTTGTTATGCCTGATCAATGAGCTGGGAGCTCAGAGCTGCAGTGACCATCACCACCTAGTGGAATTGTTAAAGTGGGGGCTGGGTGCACAGTAGAAAATAGAGGAAAGCAGAGTAGGGTGGGGTGGGGGCTGAGTAAGGCAGGAGAGTGACTGACCTACTAGATCAAACCACAACTGAAGTCCTTAATTACGTAAGACAATAAGCTACTGTGGGTAAGCCGCTTTAAGATGAGGTTTTGTACTTGTAATAAAAAGAACAGGACCAGCCGAGAACTGGCCTTGGATGTTATCTAGTGAACTCTCCCCTCGGTGGGGGGGTCCATTCTGGGCCCTCTGGCAACGGTTGGAACCTGTCCCCTCCTCTCTGCACAGCGCGGACACAGGAAGTGGGGCAGTTCCCACAGAAGCAGATGCAGACTGGCAAAGCTTCCTCTCAAGGACACTTCCTCCTGTGACCAGGGCCGTTCTCCTCTCTGGGCTTACCCAGCCTCTGGCCTATTTACAGAGCAACTGAAAGCTCCTCCTTCTATCTATCCCTTCCCAGTGACTGGAAACACTACAGCCAACACCAGGAATACAAATAGTCTGCTCTTCAACTCAGAAACCAGACTAGCACCGTAACAGCAACAATAAAAGGTTGATAGTAAGTATAGGATTGGAAATGGTATTTACAACTTTCCCTACAGTTTCTGGAGACACACAGATTGGAAATGGTATTTACAACTTTCCCTACAGCCTGAAGACACACAGAAAACTCTCCCCATGAGTTTTCTTCTTTCTTTGCAATCACTTAAGGTGACTGATTCCCCAGAATGCCTCAGCGCACTTGACTTGGCATTACAGAGTCTAACTCCCCCAAAAAGGCAATTAGGAGGCTTTCGTTAAATAATGCAAGAGGATGGTGCTGAGCCGGATGTAGATAAGCTACAAAGTGGCACCTCGGGTCCATCCGGGCACAGAGACAGCCTCGCCAACATCGTCTGCGAAGGGCCTGTGGCTTCCTCACGTGCTGTGCGGAGCCCAGGGTAAAGCTGCTCGTGCTTCCTGCCCAGAGCAGCCCGAAGACACACAGATGCCACTCTCTTCACACAGCTGTGAGACTGTGCTTATGTTCTTTAATCTTCCTCTTTGAAAAGCATCCAATTTAAGAATTTTTGCAGTAATCGTTTCAAAGTAATGAAAAACAAACAGAACAATAGAACACTCAGACGTGATGTGTGCACTCTACGCACCTCTCTCTGATGTACGTTTAAAGGAATGTATTAGTCATGAAGAGCCCTCTTTTATCTCCCCACGAAACTAAGCTGGCTGCATGCACACCACACATCATAGCACGCTTGATGGCCCAGCGCATTTCTCTCTACCTCACAATCACAATCTTGTCCACAAGATGGTACTGGTTTTGTTTTGTTTGTTTTTCCAAAGTTCCTGAAATTCAAAATGAGCTGGGAGGAAAATTTCCTCACCTCACAGACCTGGGAACCCCAGGGAAGATGCTCACTGTGGGTCACCTGGTCTTGTCTGCATCTTTGGTATGCTGTATAAGAGGTACACAGGGGTTTGCCCAAAGGCCCAGCTCAGCACCTGACCATGGAGCACAGAGAAACTTACAAACTCCCCCAGGCACGAGGACTATGATTACCCCGTTTTGTGGACAAACTAAGGCTCAGAGTCAGACCTGATAGCAACAGTTCCTGCGTTTAATAACCACATTCAACTTTAGAATCGTTAAATATTTGTTTTTCCTAACTGCCTAGTTTTCAAAATACCGTTTTTTGGGGGGTTTTTTGGCACTGGGCATTGAGCCCAGGTGCATTTTACCCAGTCCTTTTAAATCTCTTTTCTTTTCAAACAAGATTTCATGAAATGGCCCTGGCTGGCTTCAAATTTGCAATCTTCCTGTCTGTGCCTTCCAAGTAGCTGACATTATAGGTATGTGCCACTACGTCCAGCCTCAAGCATGCAAAGCTTCTTTTTCAAAACAAGTCTTACCTATCAATCCGATACATTTACACTACGATGGCAGAGCTGCTCTCATTAAAGCAAAGATGGGGCTGAGCTCCACCTGTCCAGTCCTACTCAAGGTGAACCTGGAAATCGTCAGAGGTGAAGATCAAGCCCTCATTCCTTGACTGGGCACCGAAGGCCCTTCCTAGAATCCCCTGGTCTACCTCTAGAAATCGCCACCCCCCAGGCCTAGGTTACCCCATATCCACAGTGAGGTGTCCACTGAGACACCTGAATGTTCCCAGTCTGCTGGTGCTCCTTCCCTGCAGCCTGTGTCTATGCTGGGTCTTCTGTGGACAATGCCTCTGCTCCTCAGCTGCCTGGCAAGCCTGCACCATCCCCAAACCAGCTCACTTAGCTCCACTGCCTTAGCAGAACCACACTCCTAGGTAAGACTGGACCATCACTCCTTTATCCCCATTGGGCTCCATACAGCTTTTATCATAACCTTTCCCCAAATTACCTCCCACATATTACCCTGCTTCTCCCTAGAATTTGGCATATTGGGTAATTACCACGCGTATTTATTTACAGCTTGCTCTCCTCTCAACTAGAAGGTAAGTTCTACAGGCTGCACCCACCATGCCTGAAGCTCCAGCTCAATCAGTGCCTCACAAATAACAGATACTCGATAAATACTGGACACCCTTGGAAACACGGTGATAGGAAAGGAGTGAGTTGCAGGAAATCTCAGCAGGGGAGGTGGCCGGGGGTTGGCCAGGAACCCAAAAACTCTGAAAGTCACCAGTAGAGCTGCACTTGCCTCCATCTACCTCCAAACCTGTGGACACTGTGCCCTGGCTATGGCCCCTGGCAAGTCTGAGCCCACTCTACGTTTTGTTCCCCTCAGTGTGGGCAGCAGACACACCAACTGACCAACTGGATGATGGAAGAGGCCAACAGTCAGGGAGAGGGAGGGTCAGAAGATCCAGGGAGAAACAGTAGATTGGACTAGCAGAGCTCCCTCAGGAAAAGATCACAGCTACTGTACATGCACCAACAGGATAGGGTTTTGCTCCCAAAGTGACTCTTCATACAGCACGCTACAGCTGGCGAAGAAGTCCAGTGCAATGACTGCCTCATCGGATGGGGTTTCATCAGGTACCAGCTCAAGATAGCCACTGCACAACTTCACTTCAGGGTTTCCAGTGTCACCCTACCACAGTGACTGGGTCAGGGTCAGCCACAAGACACAGTTGTGAAGAGGGTGCAGAGTACACAGAGACCCTCTGAGAAGCTTAAATGCAGGCTAGGAAGGACACAGGGATCCTGCATTTTCAAGGTGAGAAGCCAGGCCGTGTGTGTGTGACCTTCACAAGTGGCTGGATCTGAGAGTACCAGCACTGAGTCCAGTAGTCTGCTTGAACCCTTCTCCTACTGCCTACATCCAGCGAGAGATCGGGTGTTCTGACTGGTTTTCCCATCTGCCAATACAAGCAATACATGCCTCAATTTGGATAGCTGCCAAAGTCTGTGTCTTACAGAGGGGCCTCTGGAGTAGAAGGAAAACTCACAGACCCACATGCTATAAAGCTAGATAGAGAAAATCATGATATGCTGAATTCCCAGATTGCAGATCCTGAAAACAAACCATTCATTCAAAAATAAAAAAGAATTTTGGGGAGATCATTTCTTCTCACTGGTTTTTCTGAGTCTGAGCTTTTGTTTTTTTTTTATTCTGTTTTTTCTTCTTGTATTGTTCTTTTGTTACTTTCATCTAATCCCAGAAATTTTCTCTTACACCTTAAAAGGATCTTTTATCTTACTTTTTGCTCATTGTTTATACTTTTTCACACTTCACTTTTTCATGCTCCCATTCCTCACCCCCTCTATCTTCACTAGTTGTTATAACTTGTGTCTAAACAAGTCCCTCAAAGCCTCATAATAGGTTGGGCTCTTCAGATGTGGCTGGATCTAGAGGGTGTGACGCTGGGACTAAGATGTGTCATTACTAAATTTTGCCCGGCTGATTGGTGTGGCACCTTTCTGTGTGTGGACAAGGGGAAGGCCCACCCTGGATGTGAGTGCTATTTGACCTACTGGAGAATAACCCGGATAGAACAGGAGGGACAGTATGAGGGATGGTACTGTTGCTTGTTGCTGCTTCTTTGCTACTTCACTGCTCTGACGCCTTCTTCCCATTGTGAACTCTTTCTCCTCTGTGATATCCCTCTGCCATGCCACCCTGCGTTGGGGCCAGCTCATTACAGACTGAAACGTCTACAAACAATGGAGTCAAGTAAACCTTTCCTCCTTTAAATTTGAGTGTTGGGTATTTTGTCTCAGAAACAGAAGAAGTAGCTAAGACACTAGTATAACAAACTTTGTTAATCTTTAGACAGTTAACTATGTTACTAGTGTTGAGTTCTTTTTTACTGTTAGTGGAGGTTGCATTTATCAGATGTTTAACTATCTGTATCTGTCAATATTTGGTTTGTTTTAAGGTTTACACTATAATTATAGATCTTTTTTCTATGGTTAAGGAGGGTATATTATTGACTCTTGTGGTATGTTAATAGCTAGTTTGTCTTTCACACTTTTATTGTTGCCAATGTTGTTGCTACTGCCAAGGTGGAACAGTAGCTGCTATTAATTGGTTTGCTCTGTATGCCAGTATCTAGATTTTGTTTTGTCATTTTATAATACTGAGGCCCATTCTCTGAGAACTTGGCATGGGGCCAAAACACTGTATTAGCTACCCTTTGAATTTAATGGGACAGATTTTGGGACAGAAGCAGAGCCTATAGTTAGCCATGCCCAGAGTATATCACTGAAAAGCACACTAACTAAAGAGGTTTCCATACTAGCCACTATAATCAACCTGTAAATTGCAACACACACATACATACACACACACAGACGCACGCGCATGCGCAAGATTAAAAACAAAACTTTCAAAATGCTCAATTTCCCCAAAGTTGACCCATAGTACTACTGAGAGGGAAGAAATAAATAGCTACACAACTGAATTATTTGAAGTGATAAAAGAGAAGATTAAAAAAACAGATCAATAAAGTGCTTGGTGAGCTCAAAACAGATAATGGACAAAATAAACAAAACAATAAATACCATTCAGTGAATGAATGAGGAAATGAATAAACACCAACAGGATATTTGCTTACAAATCTCTCTCTTCTTCTACAGAACCCTAGGATCCTTGGAGAGCAAGAACTCATGGCTGACGCTCCTGGGAATCTTCAGTTGCTCTGGTACTCAGTGGTGCTGGATGGGGGGCAGGTGCATGGAGAGATGAGTGGACATTTGGACAAGTGGATGAATCAAGGGAACGGTGTGAGGGAAGGAAGGCAGATATGCAGGAAGAGAGAAGGTAGGTATGGTAATGGCTAAGCTTCTGCAGCCAGTCACTGACATGCACACGATACCTATCCACCCCTATTGATACGGTCTGACAGCAACCAGTAGACTGACCCTTTTGACAAGACAAAATCTGTCTGTGTGGGCAGTCCTCCAGCCCTCTGAACAAATGAAAACTTTATATATAGTCTCCTTGATTAAGTCACCAAACATTCCTAGTAGTAAAAACGTGGTAAGTCAGAAAGGTATCATGTAAGAGAGAGGGAGATGGCAGTAGGTATCAGGATCTAAAATTCAGGGAGGGAACAGGCAGGGAGGAGCACTGGCTAAAGTAGAGGAAAGAGCTTCCCTCTACCTGGGCTCTGAATGTCATAGCCAAGCATGCAGCCACTGCCATCTAGAGGCCATATATAGCCACAGCAGACACTGACCACGTGGACTTCCATGACTTGCTGGCATGTGGCTATCTGGCAATAAGGTGAGGTTCTCATTAACAGGCCTTTGGTGAGGGAAGAGCCAGGTCTAAAAGGCCCAGTGCAGACTGATCAGAGGTATGTGTGTTTTTGAAGACAGTACAATTACTGCCTGGCAGCATATTTTCCCCTAAGAGGCCAATTCATGAGGTATCTTGTGCTGGTTAATAAAACAGAATAGGTCACGGATTGTCACCCTGCACACTGGGAAGCCACTGACGGCCTTCACTCAGCGAGACTCCAAACTCTACAGACTCCTGGCTCCCCACACCAAGAACACTGCTATCAAACGAAATGAAATCTAAACTTGGCAGAGCTAGCGGGGAAGTTAATTTTCTATTACAGAACATCTCCATTTTCTTACAGGGCCTGAAATTGTGTTGATGAGCCTAATGTGTACTTCAGGGGAATGTGGTGCAGAGTAATGGGGACATCAATCTCAAGTGTTTGGGGCCACTGGATGGTGGCCTGATGAATACATAAAAATACCAGTTGGTACTTCCAGCATTTTTCTATTCATGGAAAAAGTGGCTATTTTGGAGCCTCAAACATACTCCCTCCTGTGCTTACAGAAGCAAGCAGTCTGTTTAGGATCATGGTCAAATTCTTGTCATCTCCAGCACCCACTGTGTCCCATGTCACTGCTTAGGGCCCTCAAAGTCCATCTTCTCACGGGGAACCGCACAGCAAGCCCAACCAGTTCCACCTGCTCCTGGGATCTGGGCTTGTCTCATTTTTCCACTCCTGAGCTCAATCCTGTGACTCGTGCCAGGAGCTCCTCGTTTCCCCATCAAGCCCACCATGCCTAGTACCACCACAGTGACTGGCCCAAGTCCCCAGTCACACGGTCTCTCCCCTCTCCTTACACTGCTGTGCAGGCTCGTAGTCACACTGCTCACCTGAGGCTCACTTTCTGCACATTTGCCCTGTGCATTGTGCTGGGTCCACAACAGCAGACCCTCTCTGGAACCCAGCCCAACTGCCTTTTAGGAAGACATCTTTGTTTGAGATGCCACAGCTGACTTTGGCCAGTGAGAGGAAAGCCTGTCTGTGGACAGAGAACCGTGAGAGCAGCACAAGGAACACATGGACATGGACATCTTTACACCCCTGATCGGTATGTGCAGGAGCCAGCATTCCCTAGGACTTCACTGCCAGAAAGAGGCTGCAACTTCCCTTTTGCTCAAGCCTATTGGGGCTGGGTCTTCTGCCACATCCAAGTAAAGACAGATGCAAACCCACCTTCCACCATGCCATTCACCCGCATCGAGCATGTCAAGTTTTCCTGTGACACATCTCCTGCCCTTATAGCCTCCCCCACCCCGGCTGCCGCCATGCCTTCTTTTCCCAACTGAGCCCTGCTCAGCCTGGAAAGCTTACCTCAAGCATCTCCTTTTTGCCTGGCTTCTCCCCCTATCCCTAGCTGGGCCCGTTTTCTGGGTTCCAAGATGGCCTAGGGCAGCAGTGATGAACCTATGGCATGTGTTCCACAGGGGATTATCTGTATCACTGAGAGCTCTGGAGGGTTCACTGTCACTATCCCCGCCTCCCGTGGGCACTCAGGATGTGTACCTCCTGAGGTATTGTCCTTTCTCTCTCCTGGGTTCAGGATGGCACACCCAGAAGCAGCTCTTTTGAGTGGGGTCTAGGGAATGCAAACACCAGTGAAAATCAGTACCACCCAAAAGGCAAGGGAAAATACTTAACTAGAAGTGAGAAAGTAGTATTGGATGCAAGGAGTTAATTATTCAAAGCCCCGCACTGTGACGGTGAAAAAGAGATGCGACTGTGGACCAGGGACTTCAGGGACAGTCTCACCCGGGTGTCTGGGTTTAGACAGTGACTTCTCTAATTACAAGCAGGGAAAGATGTCTCAATGAAGGGCATGAGGGCCTCAGAAAGGGCCAAGCATTTCTAAGCAGCAGCGAGGGAAGAAGATTATCTGGAAAATATTATTTGCTGCTTCTCATTAACTATCCAGAATCTTGAGTACTTTACCAGATGTTGGCTGACCATAAACAAGAGATGTCACAGAAAAAGCAACCGTAAGTCAAGCGAGATCACTGGCTAGTAGCTTTAAAAACATCTGCTAATTGCCTTGAACAATTTCAATAATAGCATTTTTTATAAAAGAAAAGAGGTTAATCAATAGTCAAAGACATGGAATACATGTCAAGGGAATTTTATCAAACACTGTCAAATTCTCAGCCATTTTACCACCATCTACAATCCATGGGGAGAGGGGTTCAGCCCCAGAAATGGAGGCAGTTCAGTACAGTCAGGTAAAGTGACAGAGAAGGGGACCACTGGAAGCCACAGACGCTGAAGTGACACGGCCATGCACGTAAACCTGTGTTGTCACTGACAAGCTGTATGGCCCCAGTCAGCTTTCTTCTCTAGGCCTCAGTGTTCACCTAGGAAATAGAGGCTGATGTCACCACTGCTACTGCCCTCCCAGGCTGTGGTGACACATTCCCAGTAACCACCACACTCTCGGGAACCACATCCTACCCCATCCCACCCATGAGACCCAATTCTTGGCCTTCCTGGGCCAAAGCCATGGTGGTCTCAGTTAGCCCCATCGGATCTGGGGGAGTTTTTATCTCAGGCGGCCATTTGACACATGTGCTCTGTGAGCTGTTCCCTCGTCATTTCTGATGACTGTACCCACAACATGGACACTCGGGGCGGGTGAGGGACAGGAAGGCTCTGAGGGCAGGGCTGTCTTGACTTTCATTCAGTTAAATCAAGCGCTCTAACCAGTCAGCACAAAAGCACTCCGGAGAGAACTCTGAAAAACAGCCCCTGCGCTGACGGCCGTCAGCCAACCTGCATCTCAACTCCAGCCCGGGGGTTTCCGACGTGCTTCCCCTTATTCCTTCAGCCTCTGGGCCCAGGATCTTGTCCTAAGAGGAGAGAGCTAACTGCTCCTTCTTCAGAGTGACTAGAGCTGGCAGCTGGCTTATCCTAACCCCTTCCCAATTGTGAGACCTCAATCTTGTCTGAAATTTCTCTGCATTTGCTTCCACAGCTAAAAACGAGATTTGAGAAGAGGGGAAAATTGGTCCACGAAGTATTTTTTGAGAGTTTTCCGGGTTCCCAGGACTAGGCTGTGTATCGGGAGAGTTTGTGTTTTTAATAATTCCACCAGCAGCACATTCTCACTAATGTGCACTTCTCCCGACTTTCAGAAAAGGCAAGGTAGGAGGTACCATGGTTCAAGCTCACACCCCCACGGGGCTCTCCAGCTGCCCACGCTGTAACAACCAGAGCTGTTATCTGAAGGAATGGCGCTAGTCCACAGCATTTATTTTAAATATTTATACCCTGCTCGATTATAATAAAGAACGTAAGTCAGCTTGCAAAGATTCATTTAATAAAAGAGAACATAATAAATAACAGCCCTCTCCCACTGCACACCGCGTATACACCAGGGCCAGTCCTGGATGTTTCCCCCAGGTTAACTCGTTCCATCCTCACAGACAAAGAATAAAGAGATGAACCTATCCATCCTAGGTTGCAGCCCTCGCTAGTGGCCCAGGGGCACTCAGACTCAGGTGACAGGCCCCAGAGCTCACGCTATGACCCTGGCTCACACACACCACTGATGACTGACCATGGGTAATGCCATCAATGTCATCTAAACAGGGCCATGGGGACAAAGAAGAGGATGAGAAACTCTAGGTGAATCTTAGAGGACTGGAGAGGGGGTCGTCAAAGAGTCAGAATCCAGGTAGAGCAAGCCTCTCAATTCTAAGGCATTAGACAGCACGTCTAGAGAGCTGTTTGGTTAAAATGAAGGTGAACACAGCTTGGTACTTCCAAATTACTTTAGACCATTTTCTACGCTTTGGTTTAGATTGACTATATGAGACTATCTATCAGAAATACCTCCCCAACAATCAAATCTCAATAGGGTGGTCATTAGTTGGGAGGTAGTGGAAGATATTTTTTCCAAGAACCTGGGAACTTGAGTCTTTAGGAAGTTGGAGGATACAAACCATGTAAGAAACATGAGTGGAGCTCAGCAAGCCTCCTTCAAAAAGGGCAGGGCTAGCAGGGTGTGGCGGTGATACACTTAATCCCAGAATTCTGGATAACTGGGACAGGTCAGGCCACTCAGTGATACCTCGTGTCAAAATAAACATAAAAAACAAGTCTGGGTTGGGGATACAGCTCAGGGCAAAGGCCCTGGGTGTAATCCTCAGGAAGGAAAGAAAAACGAAAGGGGGACGGAGGAAAGGAGGGAGTGAGGAGAAAAGAGAAAAAAGGAGGGACGAAGAAGGGGAGAGAGGGGAGGGAAGGGGGGGAAAAAGCAAAGAAAGGAAGTGTTGCCCACATGTAAGATCGAACCGCTGCTATTGGCTTAAAAAAAAAATGGAACTGTCACAAAGTTTGACCGACATTTATCTAAGAACTACTGTGTTGACCTGGAGGCGTGGCCTATCTCAGCCCTTCTTAGCAAACAGAGCTTCTACCAATTGATTTTGAGTAGTTCAGATTCCACTGCCAACTTTCCCCTTCGGTGAGATGCAACACCCAGTTGTCTCAGCCTGGAACCGTCCATCGCTGTCTCCATTAATTCTCATTTGCCTTCACGTACAGGACACACAGCAGCCTTCCAGTTAGGCTGTGGCTTCCTGAGATTCTACCCATTTCCAACAGGGATGAGGGTGAGTATGCTCTGCTTCCTGGTATATACTCAGCACCACCCTGGCACGTAGCATATCTGCTGGGTGAACAGACCAGGCACACACCAACTACGCAGTGCACATCCCACTGAAGGGCTGTGGCTCCCACGGCAGGAACAGGAGGAGCTACTTAAGTTGTTTGGTGGTTTTGAATTGTATTTTCTTCTCAGTATGTCCACATCTCAGCCAAAGCATCTTGACTTGCTTTCTGGGTCCTGAACTTTAACCTTTAAACAAACCCACTACCATTTCCAAAAAGAGAAAACCAAAGATCCCATAAAAGCCATCTAGAACTCCAGCACCATGAAAACTTGCAGAAACCCCCTCTAGTTACTCATAGCTCCTGTTTCCAGAAAAGTTTTCCAAGAGCTCCTTCGCCTCTTCTCTGCTCAGCAAGCACATAATGGGGGCCTCTTGGGGAGGCGGATTAATACTGAATTATCCATTCAATTAAAGGAGGTTAAGACATTAAATATGCTACCAAATGATAAAGAGCAATTTGAGTGTGTTGGGGTTTTAAAACGTAAGGGAGAAAGCTGAGAGGAGGTCCCTTGTCTCAAAACAGACAGGGCCAGAAGCTACTGTGTCAGTTGCACATTCAGGGCTGGTGCAGGCATAGGGCGCCGGGGGAGCCGCAGGGAGGGTGCTCAGACCCACCACAGCACTCGCCTCCCTCCCCAGGCACACTGGTGCTGCCCTGCCCTGCCCTGCCCTGCCCATCTGGACTCTGGCTCTCACCTGCAGGTCCAGGCAGGAGGCTCACTTCCCTCCAAGGTGTCCCAGACACACATAGTCCTATCTGTACCACACTCAGGCAAGAGTCTGGCACACAGTGAATGCCATACTTAGTGCCAGACACTTACTATATGTGATTTCTATTTGTGAGGGCCAGAGAGGAAACTGAGGGTTTTATAAAGGGAAGCTCTGGAAGAACTATACACTGAGACTACTTCTGTGCAAGTGAAAAGCTCAGCTTAGGGACAGTTACACATTTACCCACTATTTGAGGTATCTATTCATTCATCCAGCCAGCTCACAGCCTCCGCCCTGTACCACGCTCTAGCTTATGTACTCCATGACATTCAGAGCAATCCAGCGAAGTAATAATGCCCCGATCTACTTAGGAGGCTGGGAGAGGTGACGCTGGCCAGGCCACACAACTCAAGGAGGAGAATCCGGACGTAGCCCACATTACCCCAACTTACAACCAGCTACATGGTTCAGCCAGCTGGCCGCACCTGCCAGGCACCAGGGCAGAGGGCCAGGAAGCCAGGACTCAGTATCCAGTGAGCACCTGTCTTGTCAGGCCTGCACTGAATTACACGATGGCCTCCTAGGGCTGCCCAGATATGATGTGATGCATGGGGCAGACCGCTGAGGCAGCACAGCAGAAACCCTGAGGCCATCCAGGCTGGTCACCAGCAAACTCTCATTAGCAGTGCAGCTCCAGGCACAGAGTCTGTCACATGCTCCTAAGTCCAAGGCTCTTCTCTGCCGACACTGGAGTGAGGAGCTGACACAGGCAGGGCCAAGCTTGCCAGTGAGTGGATGAACACAGGACCCTGGCTGGCTTGGGGAGAAGGTACACCAGATCACTTTGAAAGGCCATCGCTATTATAACTGATGCTTTAGTGAAAGGGCATTAGGTACTGGCAGCCAGCACATACTTTTCAGGCTTTCTGCAGTACTACGAAGGAGAGCAGTAGATCAGAGCATTGGCTGATCTACTACTGCTGATCTACTGCCTTATGCTGGCTGCTGCTAACCCATCCCAGAGCCTCTAACTCCCAGGACTGGGTGCGAACAGCCAGAGGGGTGAGGCATCAGGGTCAGAGGAGGACAGGAATGGAACCAATTGCCCAACAGAGCAGGGAACAGAGACAGTGTCCTAACTGCCGGCCCCCTCTCCTTACTCTGTTCGCCCACCTAGCTCAGACATGGGCCTGAGGCTCAACTCAGGGAGCAATGTCCCCAAGACCCATGACCGCTATGCCTGGTGGACAGTGGCCTCTGAGCTCCACTGCCCTGCGGTCCCCTCAGCACAGCTGGTACGCTGCCTCGTGCGGTCTGAGGCCTGGCCCTCTCTCCACGTCATAGGGAACAGCGCACACGGGGGCTTAGATCCTCCTCTCCGTCCCAGCCCTGGGCCAGCAGGTAGCACTTGTGGACACTTTGAGGCTAAGGAGAATGAATGAAGGAGTGAGGGAATGAAAGAAAATAAAGAGCAGGAAAGGAATAAAAGAAAAGCAAGAAAAAATTGGAAGAGAACTAAGAACTGTATCACACTTGCTTTGGCTACGTTGAAGTGTTACAGGATTTCACTAACTTCAAAGTATTTATCTTTGTAGACACATCTGTCTGTCTCATTCCAAGCTAAGACAACCCATCTTCCACAGTCTTGACCTGAGCCTTCCTTTCATAGAGATAGGTGTGAGGCCTGGATTTGATCACTAGAAATACTCCAGCCTAGCCCTCGAATCCACAAAGAAAGCAAGACCTGGAGAGGTTCAAGGGCACAGTCAAGGTCAGCAGGTCCAAAGTGCCCATCTGGACTCCAAGTGGCTCCCTCAGCAGCCCTGGGTCCCACGCTCTGCTGGCGTCAAAGCAGCCAAGAGTCTGAACACCGTCTGAGCAGCAAAGGCGACTTCCTAAAACAGCAGCTGGCAGAGAGGAAAGCAGCCAGCTGTTCACTCTCCTCCACGGGCAGCAGTACACCTCACATACAGAAACGCCACACGCTCTGCTCACAAGCTGTCACCGTTTCCTTGTACTAAAAATGGCGTCCTGTTCCTGTCTTTGTTCCTTCCCCTCTCTCTGAATAGACATGCCTGTCTGGAAGCTCCATCAACCCCCCTACCTTGTGTTGGGAGCTGCTGGCTGTTGCCTGAGCCCAGGGAAGAGACACAGCCTGCATCGGTGCCAACACGTCCCCCTGGGATGTGAGCACAACTTGGCAGCTCTCCTGGGCATCACCAAGAAAAGTTTTCCTGAGAAATATCTGTGTCGCACCTAAAGAATTCCTGGGGCCACAAGAAGCCCCTGAGAAAGTGCCACAGATTACTGCCTCACCTGATGCTAGAGCCTCAAAACCCAATCGCAGTGCCCAGCCCAGGAGTGGCACAACCCACATCAGTCACAGAGGGAACAGGGGAATTAACAGTGTCCTTACTGCACGATGTCTGGCTCTGCGCAGGGAGGTCCAGAACCGTGGGCAATGACAACAGCCCTCAGACATACCACAATTCCCAGGGTGCCACTGGGGAGCAAGGCTGGAGAACCCACGACTGAGAACCCAGCTCCTGCTCCTGGATGGAGCTGCCTGGAACAACGTGTCACACGGGTCTATGTCCGCACTGTCAGCCAGGATTGGTGGCATTTGCCTTCAAGTCCTACAACTTGGGAAGCTGAAGTGGGAGACCACTTGAGTCCAGGAGTCTGAGACCAGTCTTGGCAACATAGTAAGAACCCTGTCTCAAAAAAAAAAAAAAAAAAAAATGAGCTTTTTCTACACTGTGTACCGAGTGTCCCAAGAACGTCTACAGGTATTGGTAAAGGTGGAGATGACCAAAGCCATGCTCGAGGTGTGCCTCTAGCGGGTCCTCCACAAGAGTCTCAAAAGTTGACACAAGAGGGTTATTCTCTAATTTTCTTGGTCAAGAATACCATGTGACCATCGCTTTGCTGGGCACAAGTTTAATACACAGGATCTTTGTCTAAGCTAAAGAACAATTCAGAATTTTAGAAAACAGGTGTAAAAGGCAGAATTGTGTTCCTGCAAAACGTCTTTATTCTCTAGCATGACTCAAACCAGGTGGGTCCCCTCAACTGCTTGTGCTGCTCTGTCACTGTGGTGGGGGAGTGCACCAAGAGTGAGCGGGCCTTCTCTTTACTGAGGGATCAGGGGAAAGTTCGAATGGAAATGAGGTCTCACCTGTCCTCCCCCGAGCCTGGGCAGGACATGCAGGTACGAGACTAAGCTCCTGCAAACACCTGGTCGTGATTTCTTCCTCTAAGAGCACCACTCTCACCCTTTCACACACAACTGCATCCATATTCACTGCTCTGTCTCAGAGACCCAGCAGGCCAGCTTTATTCTTTATATTATGTTAGGCTGTCATGAAACACGAGGCCTGAAGCACATCCAACTATCCTGTCTTTGCAGGTTAGTGCAAATGCACTCCTGGGACAGGAGCAAACAAAGCCTGCCCATTGCAGTCCTGGTGCCAGGTCAGGAAGGCTGCAGAGTCCAGGGCAGGCTCAAGAGAGCCACGGCTGCTCCTCAGGCTATTCTAGGAGAAATGGCTGTGGGGGGAATCACTTGTACATATGTGACCCTGACCTTGAGACAGACCACAAAAGCAAACATGAACTTGCAGCAACAGCTCTCTCCCCCCTCCCCCAGGATAGCTCGTTACTCCTTGTGTCTGCAGGTCTCCCAGAGCCTCCTGTGGTCACAGGCTTTTCTAGAGGTGGCCTTATGTGAACATGAGAAGCTGGACTTGGTTATGCTATAATGCTAGGCTCAAGCAAACTAGGTTTAAGGGTTTGAGTACTACCTGTCCTAAGTAGTCTAAATAAAATAAAAGAGGCTGAAAGATGCACTTAAATTCCCTTGTTGCTTTTGTTATATTATTTTTCTCCTCTGTGATGCTTTCCTGACATCCACTCTGTCTCAGAGCCAGCTGATTATGTACCAAAACCTCTACAAACTGTTAGCTAAATAAACCCTTCCCCTTTTAACTTTGGGTGTTGAGGATTTTTGTCTGAGGAGAGAAAAGTAACAAATTCTCCCACTACTCCAGACCACCAAACAATGTGCTCCGAGTTTCTCAGGGTACAACGCTAACCTCAGGTCCAAGACTGATCTCAGGGCTTACCTGATCAAACAAAAAACCAAAGACAGCCACTGAGGTCTTGGGACGCTGCAGACATTCTGGTCAACAATTCCTGTATCATTTTTATTTTGCAGAAAAGGAAAATGAAGCCCAAGAAAACTTCTAAAATTTGCTCAAAGACATGTAAGAGATAGTGGGATGGGCAGGGATCAGAGGTCTTGACTCCAGAACCCAAACTCATGCTGTCAGTCAAATGCCATCCAGTCAAATGCCACCTGACGATTTTTTCCATCAGCCCTGGACTAGGGTTGTCAGGGCAGTGAATGTGGGAGGTAACTGCAAGGATGCCAAATGCAAGACCTCAGGTGCTGGTAAACAAATCAAGCTGGGGACAGTGACCCTGAAGTACCACACAAACATCAAGAATGAAAACACTTCGAATTAGAGTCCAAATAGAGTCGGGGCCTGGGTTGTTAAATTTTCTCTGGGTGGTTTCCCTAACAGTCCTCTGCTCTGAATTTGTTTTCATAAAACATGGAGAAGTAGATGAGGGCTTTTGTTCTCTACAATTCTTATTTCCCTAGGAGAAGACTTTTTAAATGGTGTATTCCAATTAGTGGACATTGAAGCAGAGGAAGGAGACTCATTATACAGACTATTATTTCCCCTCAAGACATTTCTTTTCCTTTTTATTCTCTTTCATATTGTCCAAGCTCCGGAGAACTGTAGTACTAGGAAGCAGCAAAGGTAATTACTCATGGGGTTGGGTGGGGAGCCCTGTGCAAGGGTCCAGAAAGGCCAGGGACAACTTTGGACATCTCAAAAGAATTCAGTATGGTCTACTTGGCAGCAATTACCCAAAAAAAGAACATTTCTCCCAAGAGGCCCTAACGTTATCTATGGACAAACGTCAAGCTTACAATACACTGACACACAGGCAGCTGTAACAGTAACTGCTACACTTGGGAATAGTGAAGTTGAATTCACTCACCCTAGCTGCCAATATACCCAAGGACTCACCAACTGCCAGCAATGCAAAGGATTCCTGATAATGCCACCTAAAGTGCCCCTACTAAGTATGCCCAGCCCTCCCAGCGTATCACCTGTTTCATTACCATCCAGAACTAAGTGCTACACAAATCCACAATGCTACTTGCTCCCTTGTTTATTCACTAGAATGCACACTCCTCCTCGGGAGAGGCACAGTATCCTATCTGTCTGGCCTCATTAGTTAATCCCCAGGGCAGAGAAGGTGCCCAGCATGCATCTGCTTGACTGGCTGGAAATAGACAAGAATGAATGAATGAACAAATAAACAAACTGTCAGAAAGTTATACCTGACCTCAGGCTGCTAGCTGAGAGTTTGGACAACTCAAAGATGGTGGGGACAAGAGCAATTCCCTTGAATGCTTAATAGTCTGAAAAAGAAAAAAGGGCTTTCTTTTTTCTTCTTGAAACAGGGGCTCACTACTTAATTCTAGCTCTCCTTGAGTCACATGGAACCCAGGCTAACCCAGACTCCCAATGATCCTCCTGCCTCAGCTTCCCGAGTCCTGAGATTACAGGTATGTGTTGCTTCCTCCCCAGAAAAAGGGTTTTACCTGACTATTTCTTGACTCTGTTAACTCAGGAACAAAACTTAAATGTTATATAGCATAGACAGGCTCATCTTCTGAAAATCTGTGCAAAAGGTCAGCTTTTTTGTCTAAAGAAGAACGAGTCTGACTTCTGTACATGTTCCATCAAAGTTACATTTCTTTTCATTATGCTGCAGAGTTCAGTGCATCATGAGTACATTGTGGATCAATAACTTTAACATGAAAAAGAAAGCTCCAGCCCGAGGAAAGAGCCCAAAGTGATCACAGTCTAATAACCTACTCTTCTCCTGCTTACAAGCTCTCAAGGCTCAGTTAACTGGGTGGTTTGGGGGCCTGCACTGACTGAGGCTGCTGCTCACTTCTCCCCCTTTGTCCCCACGCCCTGCTCTTCTCACTTTTCCCTGCCCCCCTGGCCAAGGAGCACCAGCGGAACCTCTGCCTTCCTCACTCACTGGCTGGTCCCGACTCAGCACGAAGGAGTGCTCGGCTCAGACATCACTTCCTCCAGGCACTAAGAGCTGCCATCGATACTCACCGATGAAATGAAATAAACCTCACTCTCCACAGCAGCCTTCCCACACCTCACTTACAAGCAGACAGAAAGGATGACAACAGTAAAAGTGATAAGAACAGTCATACTAATCACAGTCCCCACGTGTTAAGTATGGACTACAGTATACTACAGAGACATGCAATGTCCTTTACATATGACATCGTGTTGTTAATTTTATTTATTTCTCATAACCGCTTTATGAGCTTTATTCCGTGATCCCCCGTTTGACAGGTAGAAAATGTGAACTTGCCAAAGGTTCCAGATCTCTCAGGGCTGAGGTCAGGTGAATGTCTGAATTCAAGTACTTTGCCGATCAGGTTGGCAGCTCCTTATAGCAGTCAACATACCAACTACTAAGTGTTCCCTGGAAGCTGGGGATGTCACAGCCATTACTTAAAACTTCATAATGACCTTGTAAGTTACATGGCATAGCCCTCATGGTACAGATGAAGAAAGTAAGGGACAAGCAATTAATATGGTATCTGTGGTCACAGAGTCAGGAAACAGTGGGGGGAGGCAGGGTTGGAATTTGTATCTAGTGCTCTGTAAGTATGCTCTTTCCCCTTCCTCCAAATACAGCTCTATTTAGAAAAGAACTGAAAATACAGAACAGGCCAAAGGACAGTATGGCTTCCATGACTGCCTATGACATAATGGAATTAGAAATCAACCAAAGGAGCTGGGTGTGACAATTCAGGCCTGTCCTCTCAGCACTCCTGGGGGCTGAAGGAGAGGTTCTAATTCGAGCCCAACGTGGGCAACCTAGTGAGACTCAAATAGAAGTAAGTGAATGAACAAATGAGTGGGGATGTAGCTCAGACCAAATGTCCTGGGTTCAATCCCCAGGGCCACGAAGGAATGAATGAGGGGGAAGGGAGGGTACTGAATAACATTATGCAAATTTTGTGTTCTACTGTGAAGCAGAACACAAGACACAGAACTTCACAGAAGTTCATCTAAAGAGAAAAGGCACAGAGAAAAAACTAGGAGACACGAATTACAAATGCATCAATGTGGGGATCATGAGTCATTTGTTTGCCTTCTAACTTTCTTTTATTTTCTGATTTTCTATAATAATCATGTATACTTTTAATAGTCCTTAAAGTTTTTTTTTTTTTTCTTTTAAGAAACTGGCTATCATCTGCTAGGGCTGAGTCCTAGCTTATTCCCACCCTTGGAGTGGACTATACTCTAATACCTGATTAAGGGTTAGTCAAACCTTTCAAATATCCCTTCTATTGATTTTTTGAGGGGAATAATTGTATTTTACACTGAAATTATTTGCAGCTCAAATAGAGCTTACAACATTGCTTTAATTACTTGTTTAGGGAAATGAGTAAGAATCATATTTGCATGATGGGTGATGAGGCAAGGAATTATGGCTGAGAGGAAATGTCCTGCATATTCAACAGCATGTATGAAATCCACGCTCTTCCCTCTGGAGGTTCCTCACCAGGTGCATTTGCCAGCCGGAGAGCTGGGGGCTGCTCTTCAGAGGACCGCAGGCCCGCGCTCGGCGTGTTTCATCCGAGCTGGCTCTGGGAAGGGGTCCTCTCGCTGTCTAGGTGTCAGTTAGCTCCTCACTCTCAAGGTCTCTAGTCATGGAGTTAAACTGAGGAGATGCTTCTGGGCTCCACGTCAACAAAGGTCAACACAGAGAATCTGGAAGAACTTTAGCAAGATATCAACAAGGACCCAACCTTCCCTTTCTGGGACTCTCTTGCGGTTCAGCCTCCCCTGATCCGAGGCACAGACTGGTCCTGGCAGCTTTATGCAAAACTGAGCAGGTCTGGGTATGGCCAGTGCTCCGGGTCACTTTTGTGATTAAGCACCGATGATCAACTGAATAGAGAACTGTGTCTACAGAAATGTCCACAGCTGAAGTATTCTTGTCCTTTTATTAAAAGTTTATCTGCCCTATTATTGTCAAAAAAATATCCTATTTTGACACAAAGTGAGAAGATACAGACAAATAAAAAGATAAAAATATATGCGATCTCACCACAAAGAGTAAGTAATTCGGTTCCTATCAGAGTAGCAAATAGGCATTACGTGAAAGTCTAACCATCTAATTAGTTTCCAACATTTACAAATACTAGGTCTTAACATTCAAATCCAAGTTTTCATCCAAACAACAGGAAACAAATCTAGAAGGGTAGAGCACGGAGTCTGAGGTCCAGCACGGTGACAGGCGACAGCACCGAGAAGCAGCCCACTTGACTTGGGTTCTGTAGACATCTAGGCTTGCTACATTTGGTCAAGATCTTGTCATTTATTTTCCTACCTATGCTAACATGAATACTAAAAAATTTCAGTTTTCTAAAATTGCAACTAAATTACATATCCTCTTTGTTACCTGTTTTTTCTCCCATTTTGGTAGACCTAATAAATCACCTGCCAAGCTGGCAAGCGTGATTGTCATGGTCCTTTTCAACGGCTGCCTGACACCTGTCCATCTTCCCTGACTTGTCCACATGAGGAAACTCTGCTTGTTGAGGTGTAAATATCACTTTCTTCCCTAGCTTCCTCTAGAAGGGCCCCTCACTGTGCAAGGACCAGGTTTCTGGCCAGTTAGCATCATGCCTGAAGTGAGTCTTTACCTCTACTTACCTTGCACCAATACTGTTTATGAGACTCACTCATTATCACCGCATGTGGTTAGAGATATTCCTTCTCACAACCCAGTGCTCACTGTGTGAATGTACTCAATTCATTTTTCCGTTCTTCTGCAGTCGGGCATAACATGGTTATTTTGCACTTTAATTTATATGGTTGGTTAGTATTAGTTTTCCACTTACCAACTCTAAACCAGTGAAAAGAGCCTTGTCTACTTTTTCTCTTCCCTGTATTCTAATCCTTAGCACAGTGCCTGATCCACAACCAGAGGGAAGGGAATCTACGGTTTAGACCCCTTTCCCAACTGCATGGGCTGTTTTAACCATCAAGTTAAATAGCTACCATTTCTTGTCAGCCTCCACCAGAGGTCAAATGAGTTCTCTCTGAGTGGAGCACAGGTCTGCTTCTGGGTATGGCCTGACACAGCCCAAGACTGTACCTGACAGAGGCTAACAAGAAGTTACTGCATCTTCACATGGGTACATAAACTGACCTCTGAAAGCCGAAATACACAATGTCATCAATTGATCGATCCATCCATCCATCCATCCATCTATCCACCCATGTCCATCAATCCATCCATCCATTCATGTATTGATTTTGTGGTACTGGGGATCAAATTTTGGACTCTTGTGCTTCCAAGGCAGGCACAGTACCACTGAGCTCAATCTCCAGCCCCATCTTTTCACTTTTTTAATTAAAATATTTAGGGTTTTAGTTTTGTTTTTTTAGTTTTATGAGATAGGGTCTCACGGTGCAGTTTATGCTGGCCCTGAATTCACTATGTAGCCCAGGTTAGCCTTCAACTCACAGCAATCCTCCTGCCTCTGCCTCCTGAGTTCTGGGATTATGGGCATGAGCCACCACGCCCAGAGTTTTGGGTTTTTTGATACAGGATCTCACTGTACAGTTCAGGCTGGTCTTAAACTCACTGCCATCTTCCTGCTTCAGCCTCCCAAATGCTGGAATTATAGGCATGTACCTATAGTATCATTCTTTTAAAAATGAAATCTTTCCAATCATGCCTTTGAGGCTCTAACTTGAACAGATATAAATTGAGTTTTCCTGACGTATATGTGTACACCTGTGCATTTGTTTAATAAATGTTTATGGATAAGTGATGGTCCAGGCTCTAAGATACAGAAGGAAAGTGACAGTGCTTATGCAAGTATGAGAGGTAATAAACACATAAGCACATACATGTTTTAAAATACTTCAGAAAGAGAAAGTGCGAAGAACATAAAAGTAGGATAAGGGTTGAGAAAGTCAAACAGGTAGGGAGGTGACTTCAGGTGGGGTGCTGAGGATAACCCCTCAGCTCTGAGGCCTGGGCATGAAGGAACAGACAGCCCAGGAAACATCTAGGAAAACACCATGCCAAGAGGAGGGGACAGAAGCCAAGGTTGTGCGGCCACAGAGAATCTCTCTAGACAATGGAAACATGTATACTTCAAGTTGCTCTGTTCCCGGCAGGGGCTGCTCCCTCCTCTCCCAAGACCAAGATGATTCCTTTCACCTATCTTTCCCTTTCCTTGCCCCAGCCTGATGTGGAGGACCATCTCTGCATCCCACAGAGAACTTCCTGCACAGCACTGCCTCCAGGGCCCTGCCATGAGTGATTTTAGAGCTGTCTCACACCTGGATAATAATAATAGGAATGATAGGAGATATTTTTTTTTCCCTCACATAAAAACAAAACCCAACAGCACTTCTCCATCCCAATTTCCTGATACAGGGTACAATCTAGGGCCTCATGCATACTAGGGAAGGGCTGTACCACTGAATTAACCAGCCTCAGCTTCTCCTGAATGCTCTTGCAACTTCTTATGAAGTACCGACTAAAATATGTTAATGTGGAAGACACTGATAGACAACTAGAATGATAAAGCAAAGCATGGGCTGACAACTAATGACACAGGTAATACAAACTCTGAGTCACCATCAACTGTGAGACCCATCTTGATGTCAGAGATGCCAATAAACGAGAGTAAAATGCATGTCTTCAAATCACAGTAATAGGATCTTCTCCTGGAAAGAGAGGGTAGTGAGAAGCTATAAACTGCCCTCCTGACACCGAGGCCTGGGCCTGCAGCATGACTTGCACCTGTGCAGTGAGGACCACCCAAATTCCGGCACGTGGCTCAGGTGGATCCTCAGCGTACAGCACAGCACTGACTCTAGACAGACTTCAGTTCACACCTTTGCGTGACGTGAAGTCAACATTCCTGAGGGTCACATCCTGTGCTGATAAAAGGAAATGGCAATAGTCCTCACTGCACAGGGCTGACTTGAGGATTAAACAAGATGAGGTAAAAACACTTAGCCTTGGGACCGGCTCAGACAGAACAGCTGAGATAAGGTTGAGGAGGTAATGACAGAGCTTCGGCTCTCTGACAGACAATGGTGACAGCTCTACACACAGGCCCTTGCTCACCTCGAGAGACAGTGAGAGCAAGGGAGCAGGATGCAGTCTGTGTTCCTGAGGGCATCACCTCGCTGTCTCTTCTCCAGGCTCTAGTAAGATGGAGACAAGGCAGACAAATGTCTCTGAACCACTACGAAGGGACTGAGCCTGGCACTTTTCCTACTGTTTATCATCTAGTTCTCAGACCAACTTTAGACCTGAGGTGGTCAGCAGAGTTATTTTACATAAGGAAATTGGGACACAGGAAAGTTAATTATCTTGCTTTAGGGTCATGGCTAGAAATAACAAAAGTAGGCTTTGAGCCTTTCAAGGCTCTAGAGCCTGAAGTGTTGAAAACAGACAAACAGACACCAAGTCAGGAATAACGTCTTTGGCCTTCATAAAAGAGCGGAAGTCCCAAGTGGTGGGTGCTAGTGAGAAGAGATGGTGTTGAGCAACTGCAGCTCTGGGGCTGGGACGCTGCTAGTTTGCTTTGGCACAAATGGCAGGAGCTAGAGCAGAGGCGGCGACTCCAGGAAAGACATGGAAGGGAGATGGGAATTCAGACTAGGCAACTTTACCCTCACTACATGTCCAGCCAAAGATCAAGCCAGCCAAGAAATAAAACCTGAGGCGTCCAGTTGGGGAACTATATAGGGATGGAGTTCTCCAGGCCTTGCCAGGCCCTTGACTAAGAATATGTGAAAACCAACTGTGATTTTCTCTGGATCATGAAAAAAGATTCCTCAACCTTTCCTTCTTTATGCACTTCTTATTAATGTACACAGGGTGTACAGGAAAAACAATGGCTTCCTGTCATTAAAACTTTACCATGTGTTGTTGTTGGAGTTTAAGGAGACAAAGCACAGAGAAAAACTGGCACCTGGTCTGGTATATGGGAAGAACACAGCACATATTAGAGCTGCAGCTACTGCTACCATCATCATCAGACATTGTTTTCATCAGCGATCACCATCACTGCCGTCAACCATCATCATCGTCACATGTTACCATCATTTCACATTCTCTCTTAGGAAACTTTGGTTTAAAAAGATGACTTTTTCTCATAAAGATTATAGAACTTAGACAACTGTGTATTTTCTCTCATATGTGGAATCTGGGAAAAAAGACAACATGGAAGTAAAAGGAAGCTAACTAGGGAGGAGGAAGAGGATCAGGAGTTTAGCAAACAGAATGGGAGGGGAGTGACCGAAGTCTCTATGGCTGTGGTTTAGATCTAGAATATCACAGGGGAGGCTTTGGAAGGAGATGGGATCCAGGCACTACACTGCATCGCAGAAAGTGCTGGACTCACGGCCTAGTCCAAAAAGCTGGATCACTGGGAGTAACCTGGAAGGGTCCATCTCCTCCTGGGCTCCTCCCTTCCTCCTTGCTTCCTGCGTCCTGGCCACCATGACATGAGCATCTTTCCTCCACCAGACCCTGTCATACTCTTCCACCAAAGACATTTCTGCCTTGATGCCAGCTGACTGTGAACTAAGCCATGAGCCAAAAATAATCCTCTCCTCTTTTAAGTTGTGGGTGTTGGATATTGTGTCTCTATGACAAGGAAAGTGACTAAGACAGATATGTGTAAAAGATACCTATGTGTGTATATGTATGTATTATAATGCCACAGTGAAATTCAATATTCTATACTATCACTATAGTATGAGCTTTTAAGAAAAACTGGGAAGGTATTCGATCTAGGTCTGACAATCAGCTCTACTTAACTCTTCATAAATACAGAAGAAATTCTCAAGGCTATGTATAGAAAAGACTCAATAAACCAGATTTGGTGGTATGTGCAAGTAACCCAAGCTATGTGGCAGGCTGAAGCAAAGAATCACAAGTTTAAGGTCACCCTGGGGAATTTAGGGAGATTCTGTCTCCAAAGAGAATATCTGGGGATGTTCCTCAATGGCAAAACACACCCCAGTTCTATCTCAAGTGGTGCTTCCAATTAACACTCTTCTTGTGCATCTGTTTCTCCTGCCTCTCCTTAAACAGATTAATGCTAAAGTGGGCAATGGGCAGGGAAACCGGGTAACATGCCTCAGTTACCTTACATAACGTCCTTTAGCTAAATCATACACCACAAGGAACAACTTGTTTTCCTTCCACCTTCCTCCGATAACTGAAGTATTCAGTGCATGTTTCTAGGATTCTCTGCCTCTGCATCTGCTCTTGTCACCTGGGCGAAGGCAAACCAGCAGCAACCCTGCTCCAGACCTGAAATTCTTCCCCCCATCTCTGCTATTCTGTGCTCTCGCAGTCATATCCTCTGGGACTTGCTACCACCGCAATAAGCGAACTACACATTTTCCACATCCTCCTTCTCTCTTGGCCTCTGAAATGCAGACTCCACAAAGCTGCCAACCCAAGTTGATGCTTCCAATGCTAGACAGCCAAGCAGTCTGACAGAATCTCATTCAGCTGAGAAGTCTGGCAAGAAGCTGCAATTCAGTCTCTTGGGATGAGGCTGCCCATATGCAGCAAGGAGATAATCTTTCAAGGTTGGACTGGAAATGCGTCTCGATGTCTGGAAGAAGTGGGGGGGGGGGTGTCAGAAGCTTAAAGCAACAACCCCACATTGTCTACTTTATTGTGTGTCTGAGGCTTAACCCAGGGCTCCTGGTGTATATAATGCAGTGGTTCAGTGAGCACTGAAGGTGATGTGAAGGCTCCTTACACTATCACCCTTGAGTTCCAAAGATCAACCATCAGAAAGTCCCGGGGTGATGTCTTGTGTTTAGATTCCACCCAAAGCCTTATGTAGTCTTAGGTGGGGCATCTCAAAGGTGGCTGAATCTAGAGTGTGTGGTTGAATGATGACGTAATGCTAGGTGGAGGGAACCAGGACTGAAGGTGTGAGCGCTGCTCATCGTTAGTATTCTGCGTAAGGTAAGAGGGGCAGAAAGATGCTGTTAAGGTCTCTCGCCACTTCTGCTGTCTTCCGCCACCATAAACTGCTGTTCCTCTACCATGTGCCATTCTGCCTTGCAACCAATCAAATGGACTAAAACTTCTATAAACTGTGAGATAAATAAATCTTAGTCCTCCGTCTTTGGGGGTCAGTCATTCTATCTCAGTAAAAAGAGAAAAGTAGGGCCGGGGATATAGCTCAGTGGTTCCGGCGCCTGTCTTGCAAGCGCAAGGACCCGGGTTCAATCCCCGGTAACCACATAACAATACTGGGTGTGGAGACTCACCCCAGCGGCAACCAGTACCACATACCAGTGCCGGGCGTGGTGGCTCACGCCTGTAATCCCAGTACAAGGGAGGCAGAGGCAGGAGGATTGCTGTGATGTGAGTTGGAGGCTGAGCTCAGGGCCAGCCTGAACCACAAAGCGAGACCCTGTCTCAAAAAACCTTAAAAAAAAAAAAAAAAAAGAGAGAAAAGTAACTCAGACACCAGCCAACCTAGAATAGGCACTTGCTTGCCAATTTATAAGGTTATTTTCTGGGCCGGGGATTTAGCTCAGTGGTTCTAGCACCTGCCTTGCAAGTGCAAGGGCCTGTGTTTCATTCCCCGTGGCCATATACAACAATTCTGGGCATGGAGACTCACGTTCACCACCACATACCACAGTGCCGGTGGCTCACACCTGTAATCCTAGCACTCAGGAAGCAGAGGCAGGAGGATTTCTATGAGTTCAAGGCTGAACTAAGGGCTAGTCTCAACTACAAAAAAGTGAGATCCTCTGTCAAAAAAAAGAAAAAAATTTTAAGGTCATTTTTCAAACCCAGAAGTAAACTGTTACCATTCCCATGTAGCAGGCCTTGGGAGCTCTCCCTGTGCTCATCCTGTACACACGTGGTCTCCACATGCTGCCTCCTCCCACCTTGGTCAGCAGCTGGCTCAGCCACAGTGGTGCCATCCATTTCAGAGCTTCAGACTCTAGCTCGAGTTTTTCTGCTTCACTCAAGTCCAAACGGAAATGGAGGGAGCAACAGGTACCTGCCTCCACATGCTGAACCAGCTGGGCTGAGGTGAGCTTCCCTGCTGCAAAGGAAGATTCTTCCAAGACTGCTGGGCTACCACATGCCTGTGGATACACACCTGTGGATAGGTAATGACCCATGTCACACCTGCATTCCTAACTTCCTGGGCACATATGTGTACCCAGGAGGCGCAAGCTTCTCTCACTGCCAGGCAGGCCAACCCTGCACCAGCTGCTTTGGAGACAAGCTTTCATGTAAGGCTCAGGACCACCCATTAAGGAAGCAGCACCCTGCTTTGAAAATGACAACACTAACTTCCATAGGAAAAGGGAAAGCCAGTCACCTAAAGCCATCATCCGTCAATAAGCTACGCAGCAGATCCAGAAGATGGACTTTTGAGGTTTCCCTCAGAATCACAACCCTGCACGCACGTCATCTGCTCCCTCCCCACAGCAACTCTGCACTTCTCCACCCTGGACCTCTGCAAACACAACAAGGTAGCTAGATGGGCGAGTAGATGAGACAGACCAACTTGACAGATCCAGCTAATTTAAGAGCCCACATCTGCCCTGGTCATAATGGCCCTCCAACCCTCCAATGCACCCAGCTCTTCTATCCCCAGGCTTTGGTATGTGTCCCCGCTGTCTGCAATAGTCTCTTCTGTCTACTCAGTTCACTCTCAATCTTCTTTCAGGATTCCTCACAGAATCCCTTCCTTGCTCCTAGTTTACCTGGGCTCCTCTCTTCATCTCTACTTCGTCCTAACACTCATAGTTTATGACTACAGATTTATCTGTATATCACTTTTCTCTCAATTGTTTTCTCTGAAAAGACTGCAGGCTCTGATGGACAAAGAGAATGTGCTGCCTCTGTGCTCACTGAGTGTCCCCAGATCCGGCTGTGCATCCAACTCACACGAGGAACTTCACTAACTCTAGTTTCTCACCTTCCAGAACTCGGGCCGATCCTGAGCATGCACCGCCAACTACCTCAGCTGCAGGGTCAGGTGCTGGACTTGCCTTTGAATGGATGCAAATGATCACGGGAAAGCTTGGGCCACATAGATAGCTGTATGCCGCCCACCCCACCATTGAGCTCCCTATGGTACTGTTTGACAGCAAGCTACCTGGGGCAGGTCAGACTTTGGCCTTCGGGAGGAAACTGACATGCAGCTGTGCTGTAGTGGAACTGACCTTCTGCAGGGTGAATAACATCTCTAAGGTTGCAAGTTACAGCCCACATATGGGTCCAAACCTAGGGACATGCTCGGCCTGGGGACACAAATATGACAGCCATGGTGAAGGCTGTATGAACACCCAGGCTCCTGGCTTTGGAGATCCACCAGGGCATGGGCTGTGGGAGTGAGGCCGGCACTGTCCCATTCCGGGCCACCATGGTTTGGAAATCAGTCTTCAGTCTCTAGTCTTGATTCTGTTAGCTACTAAGAGTCCACACAGCTCCCTCCAAAAAGTACACAGCAGGGAACAATCGGTGCTTTCACTGGTTTGTGTCCCTAGAACAAACTCAAAGTAGGTTCCTGTGCTGTGGCCATGAAATCAGTGATGACAAACAGTGACTAAGGTCCAAAGTCACACAGTATGAGTCAAGAAAGTCTCCGAGTTGAAAATTTTCACAACCTTGTAAACTAGCAAAGGGACCCCAGATGTCCACTAGTCCGGTTAGTTTCATCCAAGTGAAACCTGCTCTTGGATCTTGGAATAGGATGTCCAGCTCAGTATTGCTAAGATCATCTTGTCACTAAACACCTATCTGCATTCAATCTTTCTGATATTAAGTAGTCAACAGACAAGATTATGTCTCTCTCATCTATAACTATATCCCTATTGAGCATCTAGCTCAATATAGTATTGGCTGTATAGAAAGACAGGACAACAGGTGAATAGACAGATAAATAGATGATATATAATTTGTTTCTGTCCGCCTTCTACCCACTGGTCTCTATTCTGTCATCTGCTTTCCGGTAATACCCACAAAAAAATCTTGCACATTGAATGGGGAAAAAGTGATGACACTTTTGAACTATGTGCTCATAGGCAAGTTATTTACTAAATATGCTAAAGATCTCTTTCTCTACCTCTAAAATAGAAAGAACGTCTATTGAATATTCAAATTCTTTTGATATTGAAATAAAATAACACATATCACTTCAGCAGCCCAACCAAGAAATTCCTTTCTTCCCAAAATTTTAGAGATCAGTCATCAAAAGAATAATAAATGTCATAAATGAAAAGTCAGGCAAGAATCTGAAACATACACAACAAAAGGATCACCGTACTGTAAAACTGACCAGAAAACAACAAATACAATAGAACAATATGAAAAGGAGATTAATGGGTTATTCACAAAGCAACAACAAAAACGGGAGCAAATTAGAGCACAGACATTATATTCAGAATCAGCAGCAACATGGGGAATGTTTTTCTACAAATCAGCAAAATGTAATTTTCCCCTCTATCATACTGGTAAGATTTAGAAGACTGGTAGTTCCCAATGGTGCAAAGGACATGGGACAAAGTGATTTGTTACCTTGGTGTGACTGAAAACTGGCTCAGCCTTTTGCAACAGCAGTTTGGCGGGGCATATTAAAACAGAAAATGTATATTCTCTATTTCAGTACATCTACTTCTACCTATTAATCCTACAGAAACACCTACAGGTATACAAAGAGATTTGTGCAAGGGTAAGTCTGACAGCTTTGTTTGCAGTGAAGAAGAAATGAAATCCATCTAAACATCTCTCATCCAGGGGAGCAATATAAATTATGGATCCCTCACCCCGAGAAATCCTTAGCAGATGCTGAGAAAGAGTAAAGAAGACAGCTGTCTATGAGACAAGGAAGAAAGCTTGTGTTATATCATCCAATTTATGTTAAGAAACAGAACAAAACTATGGCAGCGTCAGTGAGTCCACATAAAGCAGTGCGTTTCTACCACAGCTGTTTCGTCCCAGGGGACACTTGGCAATGCTTGGAGTCATCCCGAATTCAAACAGTGAGGGGAGGGTGTGGGGGCTACCAGCTAGGACCTGGATGCTGTTCAATGGTCCACAATGCACAGGAGACCCACCAAAGAGAAAATTATCTGGTCTTTAACGTCAGCTGTACTGCAGGTGAGCCACCACGGTGCGGAGTTGTGTGACTGTCATAAAATAGTTCCCTCCAGCGCAAAGGCGTCATTGAATGTGCTGCTTTGGCCAATATGACTCTGTTATGACTTGGGTCTAGATGTTCCCCAAAGCCTCATGCAGTCACAGGTGGGTGAATCTAGAGTGTGTGAGGTGAGCATTAAGGGCGTGGGATTACTAAACCAGTACCCAGGAGAGATTGATTTGGCACCACCCTTATCCCAGTAGTCTGACTAAGATAAAGGAGGAGAAAGACACCATTAAGGACACTTGTTGCTTTTGCTACCTTATGGGCACCAACTGTTTTTCCTCTGGGACACCACTTCACCATGTGCCACTCTGCCTTGGACCAGTCAATTACAGATTGAAATCTTTTTTTTTTTTTTTTTTAGGTTTTTTGAGACAGGGTCTCGCTTTGTGGTTCAGGCTGGCCCTGAGCTCAGCCTCAAACTCACATCACAGCAATCCTCCTGCCTCTGCCTCCCGAGTGCTGGGATTACAGGCGTGAGCCACCACGCCCGGCACTGTGGTATGTGGTGCTGGTTGCTGCTGGGTGTGGGTCTCCACACCC